>JAVJIF010021294.1:0-35000 GCA_038442645.1 Agave tequilana
AACAGATGTGGAAAAATTTCTTGTGTATAGCAAGCGGGAATCTAGTGACAGTCTTGAATTAATCTCAGATATGCAATAAGAAGAGATGTAGCTATAGAAGAAGAATGGTAAATGAGAATCCTTCTAGTTTCCTTCTTTTGTTATTGTTTGTTCATGTCCAATAATGTGCAGAATTATGTGTCCCTTGAAATAAGGATGGATGGAAATTTGACAGTAAAAAGGGAACACAATCTCAGGAGGAAGGAAAGGAAAGGAAAGAAGAATAAAAAATATAATTGTTGAGGGTTTTTTATGCATCTAATATCGAGCATTTGGATTTTGATCATTCAGTGAATGAAAGACATGTCAAGTACTTAATCCTCCAGATGTTTAAACAAGCATTCAGACCAAACCAATGTTTTATTTTCCTTGTCCCTAAAATAGTACATAAGCAACCATATGTAACCCCAGTTAGCAGTCATACATAACATCAGTCTACAGTAATTTCCACATAAGATAATACTAAGCATCTGATTTTATAAGCACTAGTGTTCCATATAACATCTATAATCATTTATTAAAACCACGTAAGATTTTTTCGCTAAAAAGAAAAAAAGAAAAAAATCATATAAGATTTAGCATGGTAAAAAGTGTTCTGATGTAATCAGACGTTATGAGTAAAATCGTTGAAACATGACCCTAGTGAGACAAGAAGACATCATTTGCTTGTAGTCTAAAGGAAGATGTGAATATAATCAGCATTCTAAGTTGCCAACCATACCAAACCAAAGACAGTGTGATATACAACTATGCTAAGCAGGAAACCATGCATATGTTAGCAATTATTTATTCCCAAAAGAAACCAGAAATGTATTTTCTAACAGAAGTTTATAATCAACAAGCACTTGATACACTTGATAAGATCCTGAAAACATCTGGATAGGCTTCCTACATCTAAACTTAATTCTTTCAATCTCAAGAATCTGTTTCTAGGTGCTCTAGAAAAATTAAGAAATTCTGTAGAAGCAAGGAGTCCCGCTTCTAGCAGTTACAAGCTAGTGCGTGGTGGCCCAATTGAAGGCATGAACTCAATATTCAATGGAGAAAACTTGAATGTGGATCTCATTATTCTCATAGTTATTGCACCAAATCCCAGTGATCAGCCCGCTTTTCCAAGAAATACGACCAAGAAATCTGAGGCAAACAAATAAAGAGATATTCATTGATAAGAAGAAAGAAAGACATCAAGGGTGATTGCCCTAAGATAAAAAAAAGAAACCTTCATTGGAACACTGAATCAATTGGTAATGGAGAAAGAAAAATTCTCACTTTTCCAGCTGAATAAAAGGAAAACGATTGAGCAAGAAAACAAAAAAATCTTGCCAGTTTGGAGGAGAAAAAGAAATAAATATACAGCTTTGAAATCAAATATCAAAGATTAATGCTACAGAAACGTATACCATCTAGATGTCACAATTTCGTTAAACAATTACAGGAAGATAAGGAAGAACTAATATAAGATTTGTTACTACTAGCATAAGACAAAACCATCCTGCAACCAGTGTGCGCAAGAATAATGATCCCTTGGGTCATTTTATCCCCCGGTAAACCCCTTGATACACAATAATTCACTCATTAACCCATTATTACGATGCGTAAAAAAAACGCATGTGTATCCAATTCAGTCTGCTATTTAATTAACCTAATAGAATACCCCACGACTAGTCAATATACTCCATTTCTATATCTAGGAAATAATTTAAGTTGCTTTCATAGTTGATCTTTGTTTTCATCTGAATTATGAAAACAAAGGCACTGTATAGTGAAATGTGGGATCGTCAACCGGCCATAACTGTCAGTGGCAAGGATGCACATTGGTATGGATCTCCGGAACTTGGAGCATTACAAGCTACAGCTGACCAGGGAACCTCATGCTCATTCTATTCTATGCAAGGTTATGTGGGAGGTTCATAACGAGAATGGGCATACACACAATATCCTACTAGAGACTAGAACCTTATGGGATGTACACATAACAAACAAAGAGGAATGCAAGACAAGTCTTCTAATTGCCTTTCTTTCTCACAGTTGCAGGCCCATTTGACATCCTTTCTAGAATGATATCTGTTGAAAACTAGGATAATTAAGTATGCACAGAAGGAAAAGAAAATTACTTCAGAGACCAAGAGAATCATGAGCTAGCAATGCTAACTTTAGATATTGCAGTGATAAGATTTTAGCCTTGGTCTAGATTGTACAAAAATGTAGGAATTTCCAAAAGGGGAACAAGAAAGCTGACTGAATCAAGTTCCAAATGGCCTACAGTCAATTGAATTCCTAGAAGACCATATTCAAGTACCCTCCCTCTATCCAACAGCTTTATGTAACTAAAATCTCTATCCACAGAAAAAATATTCTCGCCCAAATATTTATTAATCAACCATAGATCCACATGCTATCATAATCTAAACCATTTTAGAACTCGCACTGCACAAATTCTTTATCCTCATCAGATCTAAATGAACACAAGGAACGAGATGAAAAAGTAAAGTTTTATTGGAACCCGTTTGTTACGTCCAAAAAAGAAAAAGGAAGGAGCGAGTAAATCAATGTCTTCTATCTAAGATACAACTTTCACACATTTTGATTTGTCATCAATACAAAATGTCACTAATCACTGTGACATGCTCTGCAAGGAATATGCAACTTTTCTAATCATTCTAAATGAATCTGATTTTAGTTTAGAAGCATAGATCGAACATGGTAGTAAGTGGCAAGTGGGTAAGAGAGCAGACGCACCTAATTGAAGCAAGGACACAGCTGGCCCATTTTAGTCAATTTCCAATGGCAGTCTTTCTTCAAATATTCGATTCCTTGCCATATTTGCCTGCAATTTAACCAATTCATAATAACTTCATGGAAACCAAATCTAAAGAGAAAATTATAAGTGTGCTCGCATGCATACACACAAAGAATAACAATTGTGCTGTCACGACTCCAGAAAACCCGCGAAATTTGGAGAAAGATGTAAATTTGAGCGCAAGCATCAATTGTACTGTCACTGCAGAGAACCTGCTTGAGTCAGTGACACTGCATCTGCAATGGGATTCAGATTAAGGGCTGAGATGCCGTTAGGTTTTCCTACATGTGTAGGATTGAGTGTGTAGGAAAACTCGGTGGTATCTCAGCCCTTGTAATTGAATTCATGAATCCAAGGGTTAAGATTCAGACTCATTGGCTTTACCACAGGCAGACTCTGCAATGACACGACTACATATAAACGAACAAATACTTACCATCAAGTTCATGATCTGGAGTTCAAATGCTAATGCACAACATTTGCTTTCCAAAGTTTCAAATGAAACATACACGGCAACCAATTTAATGAAACATACACAGCAACCAATTTAATGTTTTGGAGTTCAAATGAACTATCGACTCAGAGACTCGAGCATTTTGCTTCTTAGAGTATGGAATGGCTTTTGATATTTTAAAAAGAAAGAAAAATTACATATATTCCCCAAAAGTTTCATAGAAAAATTATTGCGCCCCCAAAAAAAAACAAAAAAAAAGTTTATTTTTCAGCACTTACACCCCCAAACTTCTAGAAAGGTTAGCACTTTGTACATAAGTTTATCTATCAATATAAACCGATAAATAGATGACATGCTAGGAACTCTTCTATGAAAGGATGCTGGAAAAGAGGAAGATCCAGGAGAAAGGCGCGGCAGCCACCACATCCGAGATGGAGAAGAAAGGAACCTGAGATGGAGGAAGAAAGCAACTTGGAAAGGAGACAACCAGAAATAGACACAATTTGTGGAGGGGAGGACGAGGATGCTGAGAAGGAAAGGGTACCCAGGGGTCGATCTAGGTCAAGATCCAGCCTTGAACATCCATATATGTTGCTGGAGTGCTGGGTAGAGAGAATTTAAAAAGGAATTCACCTCTTAAAGACTCACCCCCTTCAGGGAGGAACAGGGCAGGCTGCGGGAGAGATCACTGTGGGAGAACTTGAGGAAAGGCAAGGGCTTGTCTCAAGGTCACAGCGGATCCAGATCTCCTCGCCGGCCACTTGACAGATCTCCGCGCTGATAAGATGAAAGATCCCAGAAGGATCACCAGCAACAGTGGATGTATTCGGAAGAGGAGTTACTTGGGATCCCTCGAGGGCGGCAACTGTTAGCACAAGAAGAACTAGAAATATGAGGAGGAGGAGCAAGGAGCAAGAGCACAAAATTTCTTTTCTATCAAATTCTTGCTTATTCTTGCTTATCTATTCATTCAAGGATGACAACACTATTTATAGACTCCTAATGACTCTTGAGATTCCACACACATTGGAATTCCACACACAATGACTCTTAAACTTCCTCACAATGACTCTTAAACTTCTTCACAATAACTCTTGGTAATTACACACTACATAATGCATTTGACCTCTCATCTCCTTAATTAATATTGTATTGGAACTCTAAGGGACTTTGTTTGAGTTTATCTTTCAACAAATTCCTCCCTTAAACTCAAACATTTTCCATCCTTCATTCCAATCATCTTCTTGCAATTTTCGAATAGCACTGTTGGTAGCGGCTTTGTAAAGATATCTGCCACTTGATCACGACTCGCAACGTGACTCAGTCGCACTTTACCTTTCTTCACATGTTCCCGTATGAAATGGAAACGAACATCTATATGTTTACTCCTTTCATGGTGCACCGGATTCTTTGCCAACTCAATTGCTGATTTGTTGTCAACTCGTATTTCGGTCGCTTCGTTTTGCTGGAGTTGTAGCTCACATAGCAAATTTCTCAGCCAGATTGCGTGACACAAGCACCATGATGCTGCCACATATTCTGCTTCGCATGTTGATAAGGTTACTATTGGCTGCTTCTTTGAGACCCATGTGAAAGCTGTGTCTCCCATATAAAACACATATCCTGATGTGCTTTTTCGATCATCTATATCTCCGCACCAATCACTGTTGGAGTAACCCACCAGTTTGTATTCATGTGTCTCCGAGTAGAATAACCCGAGTGATACAGTTCCTCGAATGTATCGAAGAATCCTCTTGATAGCCTTCAAATGTGAGTATTTCGGTTCCTCCATGAACCGACTCATTATCCCGACACTATATGCAATGTCAGGCCTTGTGCATGTGAGATACCGTAGGCTCCCAACTAAGCTCCGGTATTTGTTTGCATCCACTCGATCTCCTTCATCAAATTTTGAGAGTTTCGCACCAAGTTCCATCGGTGTTGCTACGGGTTGCAATCTTCCATCTTGTTTTTCTTCAAAATGTCTTTTGCATACGCCTCTTGGGACACAAATATTCCCGATTGTCCTTGCTTAACCTCAAGACCAAGAAAATATTTCATCAGCCCCAAATCTGTCATCTCGAACTCCCGAGTCATCGCTTCTTTGAAGTCTTTTATCATCTCCTCATTATTCCCTATGAATATGAGATCATCAATATAAAGAGCAACAAACAGCAAGTTACCTTTTTTTCTTCTTCGCGTATAATGCATGCTCATGAGGACATTGCATGAACCTGTTCCCTTTGAGATAGGTGTCGATTCGGGTATTCCATACTCGCGGCGCTTGCTTCAGCCCATATAGCGCCTTCTTTAACTTCAACACTTTTTTCTCCTTCCCGGCTTTCATGTATCCAGGAGGTTGCTCCACATATACTTCTTCTTCAAGCACACCATTTAAAAATGCTGACTTCACGTCCATTTGATAGATTGGCCACTTGAATTGTGCTACTTGGGATATAAAAAGCCGAATTGTCTCCATCCTCGCGACTGGAGCAAAGACTTCATCATAATCAATCCCAGCCTTTTGTCTATAGTCTTTTACTACTAGACGTGCCTTATATCTTTCTATCTCACCTTGGGCATTCATCTTTTTCTTATACACCCATTTTACTCCTATGGGTTGATGTCCTTTCGGCAGCTCCACCAACGCCCAAGTTTCATTTCTTTCAATAGCACTTATTTCTTCATCCATCGCGGCTTGCCATTTCTTATCTCTCACTGCTTCTTCAAAAGTGATATTCTCAGCATCCGCTAGAAGACATACCAAGTGTACTTCGCTTGTTGTCTCGTATAGATCTTGCAAGCTTCGCATCTTCGGTTGTCTTGGTTCTTCTTCATCATCAGATGTCGGAGGGCTTGTCTGTTTGATTATCGGTGCAGAGGTTGATTCTTCTATTTCTTCCTCCTGCGTCACCTCTTTTTTGTTGTTCCAATCCCATGCGCTTTCTTCATTCACTTGCACATCTCGGCTTACAACCACCTTTTCTTCGATCGGGTCGAATAACTTGAAAGCTTTTGTCTTCTCGTCATACCCGATGAACACGTACTTCTTACTCTTGTCATCTAGCTTGGTTCTTCTTTGATCCGGTACGTGCGCATAGGCCACACGACCGAATACTCTCAAATGTGATACGGTTGGTTTTCGTCCGCTCCAAGCTTCCTGGGGTGTTTGATCTCCCATCTTCGCATGTGGGCACCAATTTTGCACATACACAGCACATTGCACCGCTTCTGCCCAAAATTCTTTTGGCATATTTTTGCTCTTCAACATCGACCGAACCATATCAAGAATAGTCCGGTTTTCCTCTCGGCCACACCATTTTGCTGAGGTGAGTATGGTGCAGTCAGGAATCTTCTGATTCCTTATTCCTCGCAGTAGCTTTTGAAAGCAGTTAACATGTACTCTCCGCCTCTGTCCGATCGTAAGGCCTTGATATAAAGACCAGTTGTCTTCTCTACTTGCATCTTGAATTTCTTGAACACCTCGAGTGCCTCGGACTTTTCTTTCATGAAGTAAACCCAAGTCTTCCTTGTGTAGTCGTCAATAAAGGTAATAAAGTACCTCTTCTCACTGAACGACTTAGGTGTGATCGGGCCACATATATCGGTATGTACCAACTCGAGAGAACTCCTTGCACGATATTCCGCCCTTTTCTGAAAAGTGTTCCTTATTTGCTTGCCAAGTACACACCCTTCGCAAAATTTCTTGGTGTAGTCCATATCTGGTAACCCGTGGACCATATGCTTCTTTGCTAATTCTGTTAGGCCGCCATAATGTAAGTGTCCGAACCGCAAGTGCCACAACGAGACTTTGTCATCCATGTTGACTTGCAAGCACCTTTCTCGCACACTTCTCAAGTTGAGTTTGAACATCCGATTCTTGGCCATCTCCACTCGTGCAAGTAACCGGCCTCCTTTGTCCTTTAAGTGTAACATTTGATCTTTCATGAAGATCGAATATCCCTTCTCTAATAGTTGGCCCATGCTAAGGATATTACTTTTCATGTCAGGCGCATAGTAGACATCCTCAATTGTCCCTTCTTTGCCATTCTTTTGAGAAAAGCGTATTTTTCCTCGGCCTTTGACTTGAACCTTCGACGCATCTCTAAATGACACGTGCCCATCTTCTATCTCTTGGATCTCCATAAAGAGATGTTTGTGCCCACTCATGTGATTGCTAGCGCCTGTATCGAGATACCAGACCGAGTCGCTATCAGGAATAATGTCTTTATAGGCCATCATGAGAACACCATCGTCTCTTATCTTCTCTTCCGTGACTAGTTTCGCATTTTCTTCTATCTTTTTGTCGGAGTAGCACTCTTTTGCGTAGTGTCCATATTTGCCGCATTTGTAGCACTGGACATTTTGACGATTTGACCGGCCGCCTCTACCACGACCGCGTCCTTGACCACGCCAATTTTGTTGGCTCGGCTGGTCCTTTTCTTTCGAGTTGTCTCCGTGTCCGCAGCCTCTACCGTAACCACGACCTCCACGGCCGCATCCTCGACCACGCCAGTTTTGCTGGGCATACATCGTCTTGTCCTCCTTGATAGTTGCCTTAGATTGTAAGGCCTCTTCGAGCAGATCTTGTTTCTTCTCTTCCGTTGCTCATGCGCCTCGAGAGAACCGGCGAGATCATCTATGGTCATCTCCTCCAGATTCTTCGACTCCTCAATTGCGCATACAACATTTTCGAAATTCTCGGTCAATGACCGCAGAATCTTCTCCACGACCCTTGAATCGGTTATGGTTTCTCCATTGCGTTTGAGTTGATTCACCACCGTTTGTACACGCGTGATGTAGTCAGATACTCCTTTTGACTCCTTCATTTTCATGGCCTCCAATTCACCTCGTAGAGTTTGAAGCCGCACTTGTTTAACACGGTCGGCGCCTTTGAAGACTTTTTGCAAAATCTCCCATGCCTCCTTCGAAGTTGCCGCACTAGCAATCTTCTCGAACCCCGACTCATCTACCGCTTGGAATAAGAAGTAGAGAGCGGTCTTGTCTTTCGTGCGCGTTTCTTTCAACGCCTTTAACTGATTCGGCGTCATGTTATCAGTAGTAGCCGGCTCTGTGTAGCCGTTCTCAACTACTTCCCACGCGTCTTGTGCACCAAGCAACACCCGCATCTGAATGCTCCAATTGTCATAGTTCGTCTTGTGAGGCGTGGTAGCGGCATCTGCCCCAGCGGTGTAGGCTTTTGTCCCAGCGGTGTACTCCCGGAATTCGCCATGGCTGTCACCGACGGTCTTCACCTTCAGCACTTGTCTTCGCTTTTGGTACTTAGTTTCGTCTTCGCACTTAACTTCGCCTTCGGCAACTTGTCTTCGCCTTCACCTTTAGCACTTGTACTCGCCTTCGCCTTCAGCACTTGTACGAAGTGGTAGGGGCGGTCTTCGTAGCACATGCAGTGCTCGCCGCACAAGGCACAAAGTCATGTAGAGTACTCATGCAAAGTACTCGCCTTCAGCAAGAAGTGGATTTTGCTGTGCACTCTCTGGCACGCCTTTAGCAAGGAAGTGGATTTGGTCTTCTCCAAGCTTCAAGCTTCAAGCTTCACAATGGGAATCACCTCCCAAAGTAATCACCGTACGAAGAAAAATAATCACACATGCCTAAGTCATGCAGCACTTCTTGAGATTTGATCACAGCACAAAGAACTTGCTGGAAGATTTGATCACCTTGAGATTTGATCACCGCCAATGTCTTTTGATTGCTGAGCGCCTCTCGCACTTGCTTCACGCGCTGCCACTGAGCGCTCCTTACGCGCTGCGATCACCGTCAACACGCGTCTTCGATCACTCCACCACGGCTCTGATACCAATTTGTTAGCACAAGAAGAACTAGAAATATGAGGAGGAGGAGCAAGGAGCAAGAGCACAAAATTTCTTTTCTATCAAATTCTTTCTTATTCTTGCTTATCTATTCATTCAAGGATGACAACACTATTTATAGACTCCTAATGACTCTTGAGATTCCACACACATTGGAATTCCACACACAATGACTCTTAAACTTCCTCACAATGACTCTTAAACTTCTTCACAAAACTCTTGGTAATTACACACTACATAATGCATTTGACCTCTCATCTCCTTAATTAATATTGTATTGGAACTCCAAGGGACTTTGTTTGAGTTTATCTTTCAACAGCAACAGCACGAAGTGAACCCTAAATCACTCCATCCTTATGTGGAGAATGAGGAAGGGTGGGTGGAGTTCAAGTCCAAGTCTACAGTCAAGCGGAAGAGGGCAGCTCAGAAGGAGTTGCAGAATTCGTCTAAACGGGTCAAGGAGGATCCGCTGAACTCCAAGTGTCACTGTTGCAGGAGAATGGGCCACCGGAAAGTTGAGTGCCCGTCAGGGCTTACTTGTTATATATATAGAAAGAAGGGCCATATGGCACCTCAATGTCCCTCTCGGTCGGTCGCCGGAGGAAGGAAGAAAAATAAGGCCGCGGTGAGGACTGAGCGGGTTACAGAGAACGCCAATACAGTGGGTGGTCGGAAAAAGGAGATGGTTGCTAGAGTCAAAGTTGCTCGGACTAAGTTGGACTTGAAAACCAAATACAACGAGAAATTTGGGATTATCAGAGTGGTGTTCGATGCTCCAACAGTGCAAGAGATCGTTGTGGGTTTGTGAGATGCCTCTGATAATTTCAAGACTTGGGCGTGGGATCTTGTGG
The DNA here is from genome assembly GCA_038442645.1 of Agave tequilana. Taxonomy (NCBI): domain Eukaryota; kingdom Viridiplantae; phylum Streptophyta; class Magnoliopsida; order Asparagales; family Asparagaceae; genus Agave; species Agave tequilana. The sequence goes on from JAVJIF010021294.1 coordinate 9,979, forward strand.
AGTTCGCCGACAGCAACCTTGCTGAATTTCCCTCTGAATTCTCGCTTGACATGATACTAAAATTCAACATGTTGAAGTGCGGGAAAGGGGCGTTTGGTCTCACAGATTCAGGATGTGAACTGGAGATGAGGGGTCGCAACCTTTTTGCCTTACGTTCTCCTCATGGGTTCTCATCTCCGGTTTACCCATTCACGTTTGGGAAAGATCAACTTTCGAGGACGTTGTTGGGAAGTTCGGTATCTCTTGGAAGTGGATGACGATACTATTCCCAGGAAGAGGGTGAAGACTCCAAAAGTGCGGGTGTGGTGCAGAAATGCCAACGAAGTCCCTCTTGTTGTGATTTCATGGGGAGGGCATCCTCACGACCGGATCGACTGGGGCGGCGCAGCGGAAATAAAGCACAGGATCTATTAAGACAACTTGAAGAAGAGAAGAAGAAGATATTCCAAAGAAGATAAAAAGCCAATAAATCACATAACGTGGTTCCACCAATCAAACAGATCGTGTGTACATCTACGGGAGAAGGGGAGAAACTTTATTAAAACTTTATGGGTGTACAATAAGAATTACTTACACCTTACGCTGAGAAGAATACATGCCCTTGATGGCCGCCAAAAATAGCGAACCCTTGTGGCTAAGCTTCTCTCACGAATTTCTCACCTAGATAAATTATACTCTTAAGAATTACAAATTCATAAGATTCTCTTAGAATACATTAAAGGCCACCCCTAAGGGGTTATTTTATAGACCATAGAACTCTCCTACTCTTAAACAAACTCCTTCAATCAGAATAAAAGAAACTTGAATTCAACTCGGACTCAAAACACCTTCAATCAGAATAAAGAAAACTTAACACCAAATACTCAAAACACCTTCAATCAGAATAAAAGAAACTTGAATTCAACTCGGACTCAAAACAGATTCAGAAATGAAAACTGTCAAATCCGATATTAATCAACATTCACGGCGTATTCACGTCATAATCCTAACACATCTCACAATGACATCATAGCCTCAAAATCAAATTAGAGTTAGAACATGAGTAGGAATAAAGAGGAGAGTCAATAAGCAGGGTTGGGATTCAACAAAAGAAAGCAGCGCAGGGGTAAGGAAGCACCGATGACATCTACGATTTTCAAGCGCTTCTTCTACAATAAATATGAGGCACTCTAAAATACTAAGAATCTCCACCTTGACCTATGTTCATTGAGTCCCTTCGTAGAAATTAGCCTCCGCTTCATTCGTCTTGTTTACTCCCCCTTTTGTGACTTCACATAGCTCCCTCCCAAGAGTCCGTTCTCCACTTTACCTTTGGAGAATCTTGATGAAATTCAGAGATGCTCTGAATTTCTCCACTAAGATAGTCTTCGTCATCATATCTGCTTAATTATTCTTCGTGCTGATCTTTATCAAATCGATCACCTTATCATCCACGACCCACTGACATATCTTGTGATACCTCACATCAATGTACTTCTTCCGCTTGTGATACCTGTGATCTTTAGCGAGATAAATCGCAATCTGATGTCGCAATGAACCCGAACTAAATCATGCATGATACTGAATATCTCAACCAATCCTCTCAACCACAAAGTTTCCTTTGATGTCTCAACTGCAGCCATGTACTCCGCCTCTGTCATTGAAAGAGCAACTGTATCTTGCAACTCTACCTTCCAACTAATGACATAATCAGCTACTGTGAACACATAATCCGTCATAGATCTTCGTTGATCAAGATCTCCTGCATAATCTGCATCAACATAGCTTTGTAATTTCATAAGCTTTCCCGTTTTTAATCTCTAAAACACCAAGCCTAATCTCGCAGTCCCTCACAGATATCGTAGCACCCACTTCACTGCTTCTCAATATTCTTTTTCTGGATTTGACATGAACTGGCTTATTGTACTAACTGCATAGGCTAAGTCAGGCCTAGTGTAGACCATAACATACATGAGTGATCCCACTACAGTAGTATATGATATTCGAGTCATCTCTTCCGGTGATTGTGGACACTACTTGGAGGATAATCTGAAGTGACCTGCGAAAGAAGTGGTGACTGATCTTTTTTCTGTCATGTTGAATCTCTCCAACACCTTGAGAACATAGTTCTCCTGGAATAGCCAAAACCTGCCTGAGCCTCTATCTCAAGAGATCTTCATACTATGATCTTGTTGGCTTCTCTCAAATCTTTCATGTCAAATTCTTTCTTGAGCAAAACTTTAAGCTTCTGAACATGTGTCTTATTTCTCGCAGCAACTAACATATCATCCACATATAACAGCAAATATGTCGGATCATCACTCTGCTTAAAATAGACACAACTATCATACTCACATCGATTGTATCTGGCCCAAGGTTCTAAATATCGGATATCGGGATCGTATCGGATGGGGATTTTTCATATCGGATATCGGATATCAGGGGAGATATCGGGGATACGCGCGCATGTCGAGTGTTCATATCAGACACTATATATAATGAAATATTGATAACTAAAAGTTAGTTTAGAGTCATAGATATCATCTATCTAATAAAAATGATGTAATATGCTTGCAAAGACATAAAAAATAATGTACATTTGCACCCATTCGTGCAATAAATAAGTTATTTCATATCGGGTGATATATCGGGCGATTTATCGGCCAATATCGGGCGATTTATCGGGCGATATTTCAAATATCGGCCATTTTTTGCTGCAAATGATATGGCGAACGATTTTCTCATATCGTATCGGTAGCAGGCAAAAAAGGAGATATCGGACGATATCTCGGCCGACTCGGCCGATATTTAAAACAGGGATCTGGCCTTGATCATGAAAGAGTCAAACTGTTTGTATCACTACTTGGGAGACTGCTTAAGTCCATAAAGGGACTTATTTAGAAGACACACTTTGTTTTCTCGACCTTCTTGAAAATAACCTTCAAGTTGCTTTATGTATATCTTCTCCTCCAGCTCACCGTGCAGAAATGATGTTTTGACATTCATCTGCTCTAACTCTAAATCAAACTGAATAACTATCGCCAATAACATCCGAATAGACGTATACTTGACTATGGAAAAGAAGATCTCATTGTACTCAATACTCTCCTTTAAGCATATCCCTTAGCAACTAACCTTCCCTTGTAATGCTCATTGTTTTTCTTGCGAAAGACACATCTGCAACCTATTGCCTTGGAATCGTTTGGAAAATCGACTAATGTCCATATTTGGTTTCTATCCGAAGACTCCATCTCCTGCTCCATGGCTGTAATCCACTTGTCGTGATCATCTGCCTCGATCGCCTCCCTGTAACTACTAGGATCACCTGTTTTTGTTAATGCGAATGAGACATGATCATTTTCCTAACCATATCTTGTCGGTGGCACCGTAATACTGACTGACCTCCTCAACAGTTTAGGTTGCTCTTAAATAGCTTCATGTTCGTCTCTATCAGAATCTGAAGAGTACTTTTCTGACCCTTCAGGCCTTTTAAGGCTCTCTGATAACTCAACTCTCTTTTTCTGAATGTCGAAATGTCTGAAGCTCCACCTTATGCTTTATTCCGTCTCTGACTTTTTTTACAACATTGATTTTTCGTCAAAGACTACATATCCGCTGGTAAAGGCGCTCCTTGTCTCGAGATCCCAAAGTCTTAAACCCTTGACTCCTTTAGTGAACCCGATGAAGATACATTTCTTAAACTTGCACTCCATTTTGTTCTTTTTCTGACTATCAACCAAACTATACATCGGGCAACCGAAAATCAGTAAGGTTGAATAATCCACAGACTCTCCTCGCCATATCTCTTCTGGGATTTGAAGATTAATAGTTGTTGATAGTGGCATGTTTACTAGATAACTCGCATGATTCACCGCCTCTGCCAAAATCTTTTTGACATGTCAGCCTGTAATCTAATACTGCGAGCACGCTCTATAAGTATCTGATTCATACGCTCTGCTACTCCGTTCTGTTCTAGTCGCCCTGGAATACTTAGCTGGTATTCAATGCCCTTACTTGCTAAGTAATCTTTGAATTCTTTGGAGGTATACTCGCCTCCATTATCGGACCTCAAGACTTTCACTTTTCATCCCTCTGATTTTCCACCATAATTTTTCACTCCTTGAACTTCTGAAATACTTTCAATTTTTTGCTTCAAGAAGTATACCCAAACTTTTTGAAAAAATCATCTATGAAAGTAATATAGTACCTAGCACCCCCAATACCTAACACCCCCAATGGATACTACTGGTGAAAGCCACCACACATCCGTATGTATGAGATCTAGCATGTCTTTTGTCTTGTGTTGTGATGTAGAGAAAGCTACTCTACGTTGCCTACCTATAATGCAAAATTTACAAAGATCAAGTTTGCAATATGTAATACCTCGTAGAGCACTCCTTTTGTGTAGCGCTTGAAGACCTCGCTCGCTCATATGTCCAAGACGCATATGTCAAAATCTTGTAGTATCCTCCTTCGTTGTTATTGAAGCATCACCAACAATAATGCTTCATGTTAATTTGTACAAATTTATTGTTCGTTCTCCTTTGAGAATTGTCATGGAGCCTTTGATAACTTTGATTCCTCCATTTGCACCTAAAAACTTATACCCTCGAGATTTCAAAGCTCCTAACGAGAGAAGATTCTTCTTCAAATTCAGAACATGTCGAACGTTCGTGAGGGTTCGAACATGTCCATCAAACATCCTCCTACGGATATTGTCGATGCCTGCAATCTTGCATATGGCATCGTTACCTATTAAGACAGAGTCTCTATCATAAGGCTTGTAACTACTGAACCACTCTCTTTTTGGGCACAAATGGCATGTGCACCCCGAGTCAAGTAACCAAGCATCTGGGTATTTACCTTTTTCTGACTCAGCCGTCAAAACATCCCATGAATCCTCATCTGCTTCTTCGACAACCCCGGCTTGATCTGACTTTCCGCTGATACTAGCCTCATCAGAATTCTTGCCACCTTTCCTCATCAGCATCTTATTGTATTTCATACAATTCTTCTTGATATGCCCTGATTTTTTTGAAAAGTAGCAAAAAAACTGCTAGAAACCTCTAGATTCTTTTTGGGGTCCTACTCTTTGATCTTCCCCTCTGGCTCTTGACAACAAATCCTGATGCCTCCTCCGCAGAATCTGTCTTCTTCATTAGCTTGTTGATCTGGAACATTTGTCTGACATTTCTAACTCTAAGATCTCCTTACCATACATGATGGTAGTCGCCCAGTTGTCATAACTTGATGGAAGAGAAGAGAGTAACAGAAGAACTTTGTCTTCTTCTAACTTAACCTCTAGAGCCAACAAGTCGCTTAAAATTCTATTAAAAGCATTGAGATGTTGTAGAATAAGCGTACCTTCCTTCATCTGAAGGCTGTATAACTGCTTCTTCATGAAGAACTTGTTCGATAAACTCTTCTTCATGTAAAGGCTCTTTAGTCTACACCAAAGACCAGCAGTTGTCTTCTCGTTCATCACGTTGTAAAGCATCTTGTCTGATAGGCACAATATGATCGTCACTTTTGCACGGAAGTCAATATCGTTCCAAGCAGGGTCTTGTGTATGCCCTCCTTCACAAGCAACGATGTTACTCGCATCTTGCACAATAGGAAGTTGGACTTCCCGTTGAATTTCTCTACCTCGAACTTGGTTGTCTGGTCATCTTTCTAGCCATCGCTCTGAAACTAATTGTTGTGATCTATCACCGATCAAACAACAGAGAAACACTGAATTAACGGCTCTACAGCGTAAATTTTAGAGCAGATCTACTGTTAGCAAGTAAAAGAAACTAATTATTACAACAAGCCAAGAAACACTAGATTTAAGGTGGTTCAACAATGTGCCTACGTCCACAGAGAAGAAGGGAGAAATCTTTATTGAAAATAAAGAAGAAAATACAGGAGTTACAAAAATATCTCTCTCTTACAACTCTTAATGATGAAAATCTCTTTTGTTCTTGACACACCTTTAAAAGACCAACCCCAAGGGGTTTATATAGGACCTAGCATGATCTTAGCCAACCCAAACTTCAACAATCCAATAAGCACCGCCTCAGAGAAAGAAGAAATCCCGAATCCAAAACAGATTGGAAACAGTACCGTATTAAGAAACTGCCAAATCCCGCATTAGTCGACTAGGGCTAAGTATTAGTCGACTATGCCAATAAATTAGTCGACTACTGTAATACAATTCGAAAACTCGTCTCTCTTTTTGCAGGGCTTAGTCGACTACACCCAGTATTAGTCGACTAGCCTAGAGCCTAGTTGAATAATAACATCTCTTAGTCGACTAATCAACATTCACATGCACATGTCTGTGCTTGATCTCTGAAGCTTGTTACACTTCCACCTGATCATTGATTCTTCTCCAACGAATATGAGCCGCTTCAAAATACTAACAGAGTTATGCGCGTTGTTAACGGTAGTTTTTTCAAGGGGTTTTCCATGAATCCTGGAAACGGCGGAGCCACCAGATTTTTTGAGGGATAGACGGTGCCTGGATATCCCCCCTGCTGCTAATTTCCCGATCTCTTTTTGTCTGCCAAGATCTTGATGGACCTCTGTCCAATCATTTTACGGGAGGTAATTGGGACCTAAAAATATCTAGGGGCGCGCACAGTCCATGCTACTCAAGTTACCAATTTATTACCCTTGACCTCAGATTGGTCTATAGAGGTTGAGGGACCTAGGGATACACCTCGCTAGGAGTGGCCGATGAATTCTGCCTTCTCGGTAAAAAGTGCTTATTTTTGGCTTAATGATGGGGGGCTTCGGTCGCCGTTAGCAACTACCATTTGGGGCATTAAAGCACCACTTAAAGTTAGGTTGTTTCCTCTGCCTTATTGCTATAAGGCTACCCTCACCTGGGGTAATCTTACGGAAAGGAGTTGGAATGGGCCAAGCATTTGTGCACTTTGTGCTAATGATGGTGAGATTATTGATCACCTTTTCCTTCGATGTCCTGCAGCTAAGACCTTATGGTACAATTGTAGAGAAAGATTGGGATTTCAGTTCTCTCATTTACCATCCTTGGTTGACTCGTTGTGACGGCGTGGAGCGAACAGAGAGTGCCCCTCACTGGGTAGATTATTATGGGATATTATTGCAGCAAGTGCCTTTTGAGTTCTGTGGAGAGAAAGAGAGAAACAGCAGAATTTCTAAGAACATATCCAGATCATCAGACCATAACTTTCATGTGCTCTATTATTTTGGGCCTTGGTGGTGCAAACTGGTCCAGGTAAAGCCAAGGTACAAGAGGACAGGGTGTTCGTGGAGCCATAGCAGATGGATGGCCAAAGATAGCGGTTCGGAGGAGGGACGAGACGGGGACGGGGACTCCGATTTAGTGGGAGAGTGAGGTTTTAGACCAGGGACGATTTTTGTTACTTCAGGAAACATTCCTGACTTTTGTTCTTGGGCCTCTGTGTCATGTGTTTTCTCTTCTTGGTATGATTACTTTTGTTTTACCTCCGGACCTCCGGTGCCTGTGGTTGGGGCTTGGGGAGGGCTTTTGTATGTAATGGCCTATACATATTTCATTAAAGTCTTATTAATGGAACGCGGGGGGTGTTGTACCCACCATCACTTTCTTAAAAAAATACAAGGCGATACATGTTCTCTAGGCCTGACAAGTCAAACCTCTTATTAAAATTGAGGCTTACATGCACTGTTATGCCCTACACCCCATTTTGATACTTCTATTAAATAACACAAATGTTGTATATAGAAATAAAAGAAGAAAAATGAAAACAAACAACATTTCTGTGCCAGTGTATGTAAACCTATTGTATTTCTCAAATAGTCAAATGTAAGGATTTTCACCTATTGGTATATCAAAGTGATATAAGCATGAGCATACAATGTCATATAACGATATAACTGGTGCAAATTGCCAGATTCTAAAAGTTTAGGGGTCCAAACTATTGAAGAACAAACTTTAAGTGGGGATATTTATTTTCCTCTCAATCTTTGGGAGGGATATTTGTAATTCACCCTAAAAGAAATCATTCATAACCAATTAAATGGTTTGGATTTTATAAATATAGCTTATATGCTCAAGCATTTGGCATCTTAAGAGTATGAAAGGTATTCCCCAATCCCTCACTCTTTTATCTATCTTGTGTTCATAAATTATACTTTTATAAGATGCTTTGGTGAAAATGAACCCGAGATAAATAGAAACATAAGAAGGCCTAAATTCAACAATATGTAACATGTATAGTCTATGGTCTTTGCAAGTATGAGGAACAAACCTGTTTCTGCCAATTCGTACAGCTTGTCACAATGGCGAGAAGGATTGTTTGCAGAGTAGCCCCGCCTACTATACCTATCCAAAGACCCATTCCTCGCATTTGCAATAGGAAACTCAACACCAAACTTCCAGGAATTCCGAATAGATACAATGATCCGAGGTTCACATAAGCACCGATTTGCTGCCACCCACATCCTCTCGCAACACCTGAAAAGCCAGAGGAAGATTGCAAAGTGATATTTTTAAATATTATAAAGTAATAACTGTTTGAAGAATGAAACATATAATTGGATGCTATAAATGCATGGTTGCCCAAATTCTTATGCAGACATTTGATTGAGGTCCTATGATAATAGAAATTGATCCCTTCTCCAAATTTAGCTGAATTGAGACAAGAATTGACATGTTTATGAACTATGACGTACTTGCTAGCAGAAGTAAAGTGACAGGAATTCATGATATAAATCTTGGACGAGATACTGTGCAATAGATTCGTTATATATCCTCATAAGTTGGACCTCATTGCATTTGTTTTTTCTTCTATACTTCCTTCTAGGTGGTCGGTGTTGGAGGTTTGCTAACGGGTTACATGGTCTTATATTTTGTGAATAGTAAGTAGGCATCCGTAACTTTATCATTCTTGGTCTTATAGACAAGGCTTCTCTCCAATGACAATTCCTCAACCAAGAATTTGCAGCAACTCAAAGAGAAACTTCTGGTTGACAATGGTCACAACACTTGTATCCGGACATTTTATACTGTGCCCCTTTTACTGGTCATGTTGAAAACACAAGTAAATGACACTGAGAAGTGCTAATAGAGCTTTGGCACTCTTTCCTTCTAAATTAACATATGGGTGAAATAAACGCACAATGCATGACAAAAGTATGTGCAACTTCAACAATTTATATACAATGATGTGATGAACCTAAATCTATCCAGACACATTTGTATACGTAGAGGAGATAACCCCTATACAAATTGCAGCAACTAGACAATGGAAGAAAACAAATCGGATTTATACCCCCTATGCAATAGAATTTAAGAAAAAGTTATACAATTTGTTCAACGTAATACATAATTTGTTAAAATCACTTACTCTAGCAATAGACAGTACTGTATGTTTTGTATATACTCTCCACCAATTTACATTTGTAAAAACACTACAACATGAATGTTTTGTACATACTCTCCACCAATTTACATTTGGTAAAACACTACTACATGAGTATATTCATATGCATAGTCCAAGCAACTAGTACATGATCTGAAGTACACGTCTAGCTATAAAGCTGGTGTCTCTTCTCCATGCCCCCCATGACTTGCACACTCCCCAGTCCACCTGTGTCAGACGCTTGTTTGAGGCTTGAGCACTTAATAATGTAGCATGTTTATCTAATTCAATTGTGTATAGGCTGATGTATGTGATACGAAGTAGATATCCAAATGATAAAACACATCGATACAAATCAAATTCTAGAATAATAAATAAAAAATAGCAATGTCATGGTAAAGTGTCAATTAGGTTCTATCATTGCACGCATGTCTAACACGACATGGCTTCAAAAGAAAGGTGTACGCTACATATAAATGTAATGTCTTCTATGGCAAAGTTGCAAATTTATAATTGCTTCATAATGTTTTTTTAATTAATTTTCTACTATTTCAGTATTTAACAGCAAGCAGAGACTCAAAGCATGAATAGCCAAACAAATTATATAAACATATCATCAAGATCACCAACCCTTATTCTAACACGTAGCCATGTCCAACACTCCATGATTGTGTCTGCAAATCCTAGAGTTTAAATAAACTTGTACAGGCTTTATAATGGCAATATTGATCGATTTAGGTTCTAACTTAGAAAAGGAGGCATCAAAGATAAGAATATCAACCAAAATTCAAATAGTCTCATGCCAGAATGAAAATATTAGTTTATTGAGTAGAAAGTAATAACCTGAAAGAACCCCTTGTAGGCAATCCATAATCACTGAGATACAAACAAGAGGAACCATTTCCATAACATGATCTACAACCTCTTTTTCATTGCTGTAAGCATAACCAATGATCCTACGCAATGCAAAGAGCGTCGTGCTGACAATAACAGCCGCTGTTACTGCTATGAACATCACAACACGCACAGCTAACCGAGCTCCTTCTGGATTTCCAGCTCCTAATTCATTGGATACTCGTGTACTATCAAAAAGAAAAGTAGTCATTAACTACACACAACCAAACACAAATGGACTACAGTCTTCTCTTTAGATCTTTGAATGCACATTCTACAAGTGTTTACCTATTGATGTGTATTTTGTTAGTGCATGGTACATTAATTTCTCTTAACCAATTCTAAATAATTTATTGAATGCAACAGGAAGCTAATCGTCCTTGCATTATGCACCAAATTTGAGCATGCTTACCACATCCAAAGATTTAAATAAGAGCATGATGGGGCATAAAATCTATGGAAAACTGTACTTGAGGCATACCTTACAGCGGCTCCCAGCCCAAACGGTATCGTATACAAAACTTGGATGTTAGTGAGGCTGCTCACAAAAGATAATACCAATATCAGTCTAATCCATATATGCCTGTTTAAAACTAAATAAAGATAGAATTTACAATATTAAGGATTTTTTATGCTATAAAGGGTCTCTGTCAGAATATATAAAATAGAAAGAATTAGAATATGTTAGAACAAATACTTAGATCAAGCAAATCGACCAAGCAACAAGTAAATAAATGAGAAGAGAAAGACACAGATTTAATGTGTTCGGCTCTATGGTCTATGCCCACGGCCGAAGGAGGAGAGATTCACTATATCAAATTGTGAGATACAAATTTTGGTGGAAGAGACTCAAACCCTAATCCCGATACACCCCAAATCTCACTGGAGGAGGTTGCCTCTTGTTAGGAAATATAATTTGTATAACAAGTGGTATATGAGTTGTATAATGAGTAGAATAAGAATAGGAGTATACGAGTTGTATTAGGAGTAGAATAGAAATAGGAGTAGATTTAGACTTTCTTGTATCTATAAATATAATTGAGAGGAGAGACGTATCCAATCAACTCTCTCTTCCAAAATCTCTGATATTACTTTGACATGGTATGAGAGCAACTTAAATAATCACAAAATCCTTGTTTTCGTCTCTTTCAAAAAAAAAAACTATTCATCTTCCTTCCCTCGACCACCAAACCCTAACCCTAACCCCTTCCCCTGTTCATCATCATCTGTTGTCGACTTTGTGTTCGTCGTCGTCGCAACATCCTTCGTTGTTCGTCATCCGTCATCAATCTTCCCTGCCACAGTCATGGACTTTGTGTTTTGTCGTTGCAGTCCTTCGCCCTTCTTCTGTTGTTCGTCGCCCTTCTTCTTCCGCCCAATTGCCATCATTGCCATCTTGTCGTCGCCGTCTCCTGATCTTCGTCCAGCGTCATCGCCTTCATCTTCATCATACCGCCGACTTTGTCTTGCACGTGTCTTGTCCATGGTTCAAAGTCCTAGTCTCGACCGCCGACTCGGTGGGCACTGCGATGGATCAGTTGCAGCGACTCGGACCGGTCTCGGGTGATACGCGCAAAACGCTATATAGAAAGCTAAAAAAAATATGAAAATATCACGATAAATCAAAAAAAATATAGACATCAATTTTCATGTATCACATGTCCAAAACAAGTTTGTTTTGAGGTATAATTTGAAAAATATGAGGATTTGGGAGGGTAAATTTAAGAAATATTGTGATTTGGGGATGAATTTATGAATATAGAAGATTTGAAGGGTAAATATGAGAAAACCCAAAAAATTAAATAAAGGGGAAAGATATAAGAGACAAAGAGACCGATCTCTCTAACTCTCTCTCCTCACTCCCTCCTCCCCCTACGATATTTCCTCTTTCTGTCTCTCTTCCTCACCTGATCTCTCTCTAGCTCTCTTCTCTCTCGCTCTCCCTCCTCCTCCCTCCTTCCCTCTCTCCTTTACCCTCTCCCTCTCTCTGTTACTTACTCTCTCCCTCTTTCTCCTCTCTGTCCCGATTGAGACTGAGAGAGACTGAGAAAGAGATCGGGAAGAAAGGGAGAGTGACAGAGAGAGAGGCAGAGGAGGGAGAAGGGAGGAGAATGAGGAAGAGAGACAGAATGAGCGATAGACTGGAGAGAGGGAGAGACCTGGGGGCGGCGGGGGCTCGCGGAGAAGGCGAACGCGACTACGACGAGAGGAAGAGGTAGGTTTCGGATCTCGGTCTGATTTTATTATTTAACCGCCTCGATCACCGGTGAACAATCGGCCCGACTTGGGGCAGACTCGGTTGTTTGCATCGGGACTCGGCCGAGTCGTCGCCGAGTTGGCCCCGAGTCGGGTCGTTTACGCGCAAAAGTGCGATTTGGGTCTCCGACTCGTATCGTCTCCTGCCGAGTTGGAGACAACTCGGCCGAGACTTGAAACCCTGGTCTCATCATTGTCGTCTTCATCTTCTTCGTTCGTCTTCGATCCGCGATCCTCATCTTCGATTCGTCTTCGATCTGTAATTGTTTCGAGCTGTTTTAGTCGACCGCAGATTGGCGCAACACTGAGCCGCTTGAGCCGACTGAGCCGCGTCGACTGATCCGATCCCGAGCCGATCCCGAGCCGACTCGAACCAACTGCTCAACACCAGCCAAACTGGCTCTGTAACTACAAATTGAGTCGCAGCTGCAGAACTGCAGTGTAACTGTGCAGAACTAACTGCAAAAGTGTCGACCTGATTGCAGAACTGTCGTATCAATCTGCAGACTGTATTGTAGATGAATTAAGGTCAGTATTGACATTTTTCTTTGAAGTGAAATAGGAATTGTGAATTTTTAGGAGGATTTCTTCTCATGCTAGTTTGTTTTATGATGACCGAGTCTACTGAAACAAAGACGGGTGCGTCCAGTAGGACAACAACTCAGATGAGGATTTCGGATATAGTTTTCGGTAGGATTACAGATGAAAACTTGATTAGAATAATTACCTGCAATAGAAGCAAGTGATTGAGATTTATGTTACTGGTCGAGGAAAGACGAATTATTTGTTGGCGGACTCTCCTGTCCCAGTAACGAATTGTTGGACAGTGGACGACAACATCCTACTACATTAGATATTGGCCATGATGGAGCTCAAGATACATGACTTGGTTCTTCATTGCATGAATGTTAAAAAGTTATGGGGTTTTCTACAGATCTTTATGGAGGAAGCAGCAACATCAACAGGATTTATTATATTATACAAGAGCTATTTTGGAAGAAACAGAATGGCCGACCCATGGACGATCGCTACGACGAGTTTAATCGCCTGGCAGAGGAGCTTCGACAGATATTTTCGATCATGTCTGATGTGAAGCAAATGCAGAATCAGTGGAATATGTTGATGGTATTGACCTACTTGAGTACCTCAATCTTGTTTATTCTTCAGACAGCCCTCAAATTATCAGAAGCAGTGTTGCGAGCTCTCTACCAGATACTCACTTCTTGAATATTGTCATTACTGAAATTCAATCTAACACAAGTACAACAGCTTCAGACCAATCTGCCCTAGCAGCACAGGGGAGGCAAACTATCGGTGAACATGGAAGAGATCATGCTGACATGGAGAGACGAGGGGGCTATACTGGCGGACGCCTTAATGATCGTGGTGCTACCAAAGGCGGACGAAAAGGTCCTCGAGGAGATGGCTCTATGGTTTATTATTACTACTGTAAAGAGCTAGGCCATACGAAGTATAAGTGCCCCTTCTAAAAGGGAAGCCAGCGAGAGATGCACACATTTCTGTCACTATTTCAGATGACGAGCAGCTGCGACATTAATTTGAGCAGTTTTAGATGTTTTAACAGCAACAGAACACACAAGCTCAATCTTCCTCTTTCTCTGCTACTCTAGCTCAAACATGTAATCATATATCTTGTCTTACATTGTCTATATCTCATACTTAGATTATAGGTTCAAGGGCGAATGATCATATAGCTGGAAACCAATATATTATGTCATCTTTTACTCCTACTTTATACTCTAAAATTGTAGTCTTAGCAGATGGTTCCTGCACACCTATTCAAAGAATCGACATTGTCATTACCACCCCTACTCTTTCGTTATCATTTGTTTTTACTTTCCTCATTTCTTTTTTAACTTATTAACAGTAAGTAAGATTACAAAAGTTCTAAATTGTACAGTGACATTTTTCCTGACACATTTCAGGAGCTTGAGACGAGCAAGACGATTGGCACAGGACGTGAGCAGAACGGACTATATGAGTTAAAGTTGATATCTGATTAAGTAGCTTGCATCAGTACTTTTTCGTCATTTGAATACCACTGTCGGTTAGGTAACCCTTCTCTACCTATATTAAAACTTTTATTCTCTCTTCAGGTCAGGTTTCATGCTTAGAATGTGTCCTATTAGTTAGGGAAGCAACATCATGTGTCTTACTCTAGTAGAGCCAATAAGAGAATTGATAAGCCATTTGATTTAGTTCATACCGATATATATATGGGGTCCATGTCTATTACCTTCAAAACTGAGTTTTAAATATTTTGTCAGCTTTCTGATAACTGTTCTCGAGTGACATAGATATATCTGCTAAAATCTTGTTCTGAAGTGTCTTCTATGTTCAAAATTTTTTAATCAAAATTAAGGAATCAGTTTAATCCTAATATTGAAATTTTGAAATCTAATAATGCTAAAGAATAGTTGGATAACCAATTCAGTCAATTTTTGGAACAAAAAAGAATCTTACATCAATTCTCATGTGTTTACACTCCTTAGCAGAATGGGGTAGTTGAACATAAGAATAGACATATTTTTGACATTGCTACGACTTTTCTATTTCATAGACATGTACCAAAAGAATCTTAGAATGAGGCCATTTTGACTACTTGTTACTTGATAAATTAAATGTCTTCTATACTACAAAATAAAATCTCATATTCTATTATGTACCCAGGCGTGAATTTGTTCTCTCTGCCCACAAAATTTTATGGGTCTATCTATTTTATCCATAATCATAGATGTCATAAGACAAAACTTGATCTTAGGTCTCTTAAAGAGATTTTTCTTGGTTACTCTAAAACACAAAAAAGTTAAAAATGTTTTTGGTCATCTATATGCAGATATATCTTATCAGACGATGTAACCTTCTTTGAGTCTAAATCGAAAATTTTCACATCTTCTCCTTTGACATCAGAGGATGACTATGATTATTTGTTCTATTAGAAGACATTAATCAATAGAGATGAGTCAACATCTGAAAATTTACCTGGTAAAATTTACTTCGGTTTCAGGATCAACTTCAGACCTACACACGACGAACAGCTCCTCTTGTGCCATCGCCAACCTCAGTATCAAGCCCTACACAAGAATCAAGTGAGAATGTCACTGCTCAATTATCTGGTAGTTCTTCTGATGATCTTCCCATTGCACTCCGAAAAGGAAAACGTATTTGTACTCAACATTTTCTCTCTAATTTTGTTTCTTATTTTAATTTATCATCTTCTTTTGCTCATACATTTCTTTTTTACACTCACACTAAATTCTCAAGAATGTATCAGAAGCATTGTCTATTTCAAGTTGGGCTCAGGCGATACAGAAGGAGATGACGGTCTTAGAATAGAATGAGACTTGAGAGTTAGTCACACTTCCACCAGAAAAAAGCTGTTGAGTGCAAATGAGTTTACATTGTCAAGTTAAACCTCGATGGACCTAGCTCTCTTAAAGGCGAGATTGGTAACCAAATGATACTCACAAGTGTATGGACTGAATTATATGGTACCTTCTCTCTGTTCGCGAATATGACATCCGTGCAGATCCTGGTGTCATTAGCAGTGACATACCACTGGCCATTTCCTCAGTTGGACATCAAGAATGCCTTTTCGATGGTATCTTGATGAAGAGATTTACATAGAGCAACCACCAGGCTTTGTTGCTCAGAGGGAGAGAGAGTGTGAATGTTCACAGGTTAAAGAAGTCACTCTACGATCTGAAACAGTCTTCGAGAGCCTGGTTTAGACGCTTTCTAGCACATATTCAGGAGAGAGAGACCACTCTGTATTTGGTATACAGCATGGGAAGATCATGCTAGTTGTATGTGTAGTTAATATTGTGATCATAGGAGATGACACGAAAGGGATCGATAGCCTAAAAAAATACTTACAGAAGCAGTTTCAGACTAAAAATCTTGGATCTCTGAAGTACTTCTTAGGCATTGAGGTGGCCAGATCTAAGTTTATGATTCAAAGTCGCAGTCTCGACCGACGACTCGGCGGCATTGAGACGCATCGGTCGCAACGTCACGAAACGAACTCAGTTGATACGCGCAAAACGCTACATAGAAAGCTCAAAAAATTTTGAAAAAAACACGACAAATCTTAAAATATATATACATCAATATTTATGTATCACAAGTTCAAAATATATCACCTAGCACATTAAAGATAAAGAAAATGCATAGGTACATGCGTCGTCAGTTGAAACAATATTTTGTTTCTTCTTCCTTTATTCTCCTTTTCTCTTTTATATTTTTTTTCACTTTTATGTTTTAAGAGATGGAATAACAAAAAATCTATAGATTCCTAAAACTTTTAAACTTTCCGAGTTGTTAGTTCATTAGTTAAGAATGAATTTGTCGTAATTGTAGACTTATGAGTAGATCATTTCTTGAGTCTAATAAAGATTTTTTTTTCTTACATGGCAAGTGCGGTAAAATGTTAGGCATGTAGTAAGAAAATTAGTAAGGGTTTTTCCGGTCAAAATAGAAAGTTTGCCTTACATAAAGGTGGGGCAAAATCTCAGGCATACATTAATGAAATCTGGATGTTCGTTAATCAAAGCTCAGTTTCGAATCAAAAAATTGAATTCAGAAATTGAATGCAGAGAACCAGCACATCTATTGATGAAGGCAACAAAATAAAATGCTCATTTCCATCATCAAAACAAGGAGAGCATGATCAAAATCAAATTCTATACACATACCAACAACAAGAACCCAATCATTTATACCTCTCTTAAATACACACCTAACCTTACATCTGTCCGTTCATTTTGACTATAACTGATATTTAAATTAAATTAAATTAAAACCCCAAACATATTTATTTATTTAAAATCACACACCCTGCCTTTTTCGCAAGGCAACCTAGAAATACAATTACATAGCCTCTTAAGCTTCTGTTCGTTAGCGCCCCATGGCTTCTCCTGTCTCCTATTGCCCTTCTCCTCTCTGCACTCCCCTGAGTATTCCTAGAAAAAAGATTGTAATCTATTTTATCTTCATTGTCCTCAGAACTGACAATATATTTTTATTTGGTCCAATTTGCAGATCCTCGTACTAGATAAAGGAAAGGTCAATAATAACCCCAAGCCCGAACCGAAACAAGATCAGAAGCATCACCACCAAGAGACTCTGCTCCTGTCAAATCACCGGTGGCAAGGAAGGATGACCAACAGTTGTCAGCCCTCTGTAACAAGTGTCGGCCCTCGTCACGTGACAAGACCTCAGTTATCCCCCTCGACAACAACTATGGATCCACCCCTCTCAAGCCCAAACCCTCCACCTACTTCTCACTGTCACCCGCAAGAGGCCCAGGGCCCACTCGTCTTCATGTCAGCAGCAGCGGTGGGTGCTGGCGCGGGCAGCACCCACCGCGGGCAACGAGTGGAAGCTCGCCGCCCAGGAGCTCTCCCACAAGCTCCTCCATGCCACCCGCCGCCGCGATTAGGCGCTTCTAGAATCTTCCAGGTTCAAGCACTCCGTCTCCAAGCTCTAGCGCAAGCTCGACTGCCTCGATTCCTACTGCCTCGACCTCAAGTCCCCTCAACTAGGTCATGCCAACTTGGGTCTGACTCGGCTTTGAATCAGTCGACTTGGCTGAAATAGCCCGAGTCGTCTCGCGACTCGGCGAGTCGGCCGATTCAAGGCCGAGTCAGCCCTGAGTCAGTTGAAACTCGCCTCCAACTCGGATCGGGTCTCGTTATCATCGCGGAGAGCTCCGTGCCGATTACGACTTGGTTGAGTCGTAACCCATCGGCCGAGATTTTGAACCCTAGGTCCAAGAAGGGCATTCTTCTGTCTGAATCATAACTGGAACAGCTGAGATTTTGAACCCTGGGTCCAAGAAGGGCATTCTTCTGTCACAGAAGAAGTATGTACTTAACTTGCTTTTAGAGGTGAGGATGCTAAAATGCAGAAGTATTAATTTTCTGATAGATGTAAACACAAAACTGCTACCAAATTAGAGAGAGCTTTTTGAAAATGATGGGTGGTACAGAAGATTGATAGAGAAACTGAACTACCTGATGGTGACCAGACCAGACATCACATTCGCAGTTAGCATAGTGAGTCAGTTTTTGTCAACATTGAGGACTACTCACTTGAAAGCGTAAATAAGAATTTTGAGGTATCTGAAGAAAATTATAGGGAGAAGACTTCTTTTATTCAGATCGTGGACACATTCGAGCAGCAGGTTTTTAAGATGCGGACTAAGGTGTCTTTTTGATAGGAGATCGACCACAGGATATTATGTTTTTTCTTGAATGAAATCTTGTGTCATAGAAATACAAGAAGCAGAGTGTGGTCTCTAGGTTCAGTGTAAAGTCAGAGTACAGCACAATGACAAATGTGACATTAGAGCTAGTCTGAATCAAAAATTTATTGACAGAGATTGATTTTCCCCAGAGTGTCCCATGAGACTACGGTGACAACAAGGCAGCAATACACATTGCTGAAATAACTTGTTCCATGAGAGAACTAATCACATTGAGGTTGATTGTCATATAGTTTGTAAGAAGCTTGAGGATAAGATCGTTCTGGCGAAGCATGTATCATCAGGGAACCAGTTAGCAGATCTACTTACCAAACCACTTGGTAAAATAAGAAAAGATTTTATTTGTGACAAGCTAAGCATGTATGATGTATATGCTCCAACTTGAAGGAGAGTGTTAGGAAATATAATTTGTATAACAAGTGGTATAACAAGTTGCATATAAGTTGTATATAAGTTGTATTATGAGTAGTATAGGAATAGGCTAATATGAGTTGTCTTAGGCGTAGAATAGAAATAGGAGTAGATTTAGACTTTTTTGTATCTATAAATATAATTGAGGGGAGAGACATCTCCAATCAACTCTCCCTTCCAAAATCAGTGATATTACTTTGACACTCTTTCTCACAACATGAAACCTATACTTGAGGACACAAGCATGCATGTATATAGGTACATAAGAGGAGAATTACATTTCAGGACATATGCCAAGCCATAGCTCAACATTATCCTCTACAAAAGTTTCACCTCAAAATTTGCTTGCACCTTATAGGTCGAGCTGAGTGACAAATCGGATTCAGGTCATGAATTCAAGATATACAAAACAAATATCCACCTTGTCTTGAATTCCTTAATCAAACACCTCACATAAAACAAATAGCTATCCTCTTCCACCTTCTCCATAAAACCCGAAGGGCATCAAGTATGACACATACCAATCAAGTTCAAGCAATGGTTGAACTTGGACAGTGGAAGAGGCTTGGTCAACATATATGTTGGATTGTCAGCGGTACCAATCTTCTCCGCAAGGATGGTATCACCCTTATCAACAATATCCTGAACAAAAAGTATCTAACATCGATGTGCTTTGTCTTCTCATGATACATCTCGTTTTTGTTCAAGTGAATAGCGCTCTGACTATCACAATGAGTAGGAGTCACCTGTAAATTTAAAGTGAGCTCACCAAGTAATCCTCTCAACTAGATAGATTCCTTAATTACCTCAATCACAGCCATATACTCAGCCTCTGTAATAGACAATACAACTGTAGCCTGTAAAGTAGCTTTTCAACTAATTAAGCAAGCACCAAAACAGAATACATAACAAGTGATCTTCTCCTATCAAGATCTCCAGCAAAGTCTAAATCAACATAACCAACCAGACCAATATTATTAGTTCCTAAAAAACAAAACCAATATTACCCCTCCCAAACTCCAAGCATACATTAGAAGTACCTTTAAGATACCTCAAAATTTATTTCAGCACTTGTCAGTGACCTTTATCGGGACAAGATATATATCTACTAACTACACTAACCACCTCAGAAATATTTCGGCGACTAACATACCATAGCATACATGATACCGCCCACTGCATTGGAGTAAGGTACATCTGCCATATACTTCATCTCTTCATCTGTCTATGAATTTATTACGCTATGCAATAGAATTTAAGAAAAAAGTGTCACCTAATGGCCCAAGCCCTCCGCTCCACCGCAGACCTCTACAAAAATTTCACCTCAAAATATCGAGTTGGGTCACAAATCGGATTCGAGTCATGAATTCAAGACACACATAACATAATATTATGATAAACTTATCACAGTTTCAGTTACATAAACCTTACTTTACCTTATAATCTCATTATTGCTATTGTTGGAGATGGAGAACTAAATAAAGGGTCTAAATGCAACAATTTCAGGTCTCCCTCAAAACGCATATGTCAAAGAATACAGCTCTTCGTTCATCAATCTTCAGAGAGCACCATGCTAGATGGAATTGACATCAACTTTCAGATTTTCTTCTTTTATCATTCAAATTCATAATATTTCATCCATTTTAAGTTTGTGTGGGGGTGCTAAAGAATAGTTTTAGGATTATGATTACAATATTATTTTCATTAGGAGTAGAATTTTATTGATTATGTAACTGTATTCCTATATACATCCTCGGGCAAATACTATCTTACACACTTCATTTTTCAGTTTCTTCAACTGATTTTAATAGCATATACACAACTTCAACTTCTAGGAATGAGCATATATGAGGAAATATAAGCAAAACTTTCAGCGGATAAAATGAGTAAAGTTTCTTCATTACCACACTGAAAGCACTGAAGTTTCTAGCTTTGGATTGGGCAGGAGTCCAGAAAGCAAGATAACTAGCTCAAAAGACCACCACTGTAGACTATCAGCAGTTTAAAAAAAAAATACAAATTAACTTAATCAGTAACTCAATTTAACTAAATAACAAAGATATGTAAAACAGACAAGTAGATTATCGTAATTACCACATCATGACAGCAGAAGGAACAGCTAGCTTCAGGAACTCACTGATGCCTTTAAACACCTCCTTTGAAATTGGTGCACACGACGCCTTGCAGGATTCTGAGTACTTGATGTACAATCCCAGTATAAACACATAAAACCAATATGATATGCTAATCGATAGAGCAGCACCAACATTGCCCAAACCAGATTTGAATACCAAAACCCAACACAGAGGAATGTGAAGGCAGAGAGCTAAAGTAGAGTTTAGGAGCATTGGAAGAATAAGGCTTTGGGATTGAAGGAACTTCATCATAGGTTGAGCGACAGCGTTGGCAAATAGGCCAGGGATCATCCATACAGCATACTTCCCTGCCTCAAGCGAGATTAGAGGGTCTTGGCCTATGAAGGAGAGGAGCTTTCCCATGGAGATCCATAGAAGAGAGATCGGAATGCAAACTAGTACAAGCGAGAGTATGGCTCCATATGTGTGAATTCCTATTTGTTCATATTTCTGTGCTCCATAGCCTTGCCCGCATAAAGTCTCCAATGCGCTCGCCATTCCTTGCTGTAATTTACATAGGAAATGTCAGTTAACCAAATAGTGTCCTAGAAAGTTTCTTCAAAGAAGGAAAAAAAAACGCATATGGTAGCAAAAGTACTCGTTTGAACTTGATGATTTCAACATCTGGTTTTTTAATTGCTAACTGTTCTAACTGCATGCTGAGTAGTGCTCAAGAGACCCAAAAGGAGATCTAACCCTGTTAGATCACAAGTTCGAACCTCCATCAATACTAAACCTTTATAAAGTGTGGGCTCAAAATTAGGCAAGATCGTTGTATCATCTTACAAGAATAAAATTATAAAGAATGGTACTAATGAACTTTTCATCTAGAAATAATGACAGATCCTTAAGTGACAGGACAAGCAAGTTTAGTAAATCATGAAACTCATACCTAAGAGTTTCTACACTGATGCTTCTTGCTAGTGTATCTTAGTCTTACCATTCATTACAAGAGTAGACGAGATTCATCTCCGATTTGTAGGCATTCATAGTGCGTAGTTGCCATTACACCCCGGTTGGGTGGAATACAGGGCTAGAAAATCACACTCGTCCGCTGTGTGAACATTTGCGGTGAGGGAAGATGATCTTTATCTGCTCTCAAGGAAGACTAGATTTCGATTGCGCACAATGCATGCGAAATAAAATTTTGGCATTATAATTAAAAAAAATTGTGTAAATATTAAATTTATGGGTAAACTATATAAAAAGTTCAACATATGTATACATGCAAACTTCTCTAGTTAGTGAAAGTTTTGAGTTAATAAAGATGTAGATATGCAAGAAGGAGAACTTGATTTCATAAAGACGTGTCTTGCAAGGATTAGTTTAAAATGAATTTAGAGAAGGATATTCACCTCCGAAAAAAGGTGTAGATCCCTATAAAAAAAGAAGAAGAAGAAGAAGAAAGAAGTAAAAATGTAAAGCCTATCACTATTCCCTTTTCTTAAGATGTCAAAAGACAATAGAAACACACGAGCCCTTTGGAATTATAATAGTAGATATTTTTATGCAATTGTATGAAAAAAGGTAAATTTAAAGGGATATATGCATGAAACATATGGTGTTCGTTTTAAGGTTTCATAGATGTGAAATCAAAATAAATTGTAACTTTTCTCCCTCAAAAAGAAAATATATTGTATATTTTAAGGTTGTCCCCATGTAAGAGATGAATGTAGAATGTGATGTTTAAAAGGTATGCATATGTATATACAAAGTAAAGTGGTCTCTATGTTAGAAGGCTTACACACAAAATGTTTACCATGAAGATGTATAGAATGTAAAAATGGTCCACATTGGAAGACTCGTATGTGCAAAAAGCTCTCCAAAAAGGTATAAGATCGACTTAATAATGGATGGGAATAAGAAGAATAGAAATCTTATCAGTACATCGATGCAGGGAGGTTTTCTTGTACCTTCCAATTTGGAAATACCAACCATTGATAGTGTAGGGCTCATAAGTTTTTTACTATTTTTTAGAATAATGTCTAGCAATGATGTTCAACATGCACCTTCTCACCTTTTAAATAGGGGATTTTTGGAGCACATGTAAATACATATACAATAAACTAGTCTTGCATTTGGAATTGATACATATGGGGCCCACAACTAACAGAGAAGCAACATTCAAATAGAACAATGTCACTCTTCTCTGTTTACAATAGTTGAGATGACACCCATGCCCTCTGTTACCATCTGCCATGGGTCACTACAGAGTTTTTAAGGAAGAATAATTGATGGAGAATAAAATACAATATATGATCAATAAGGGAGGATTGTCTGATTCAGGTTGGATCACTAAAAACCTAATTGAATTAATGGATCAGTCTCTCACTTAACAGGGTTTTTGGATCATTATCTGACTGGAAAAACTCAATAAGCATCCGTGTGAATCGCCAATCCAACTTGCTTCATGAGAAGTAAAATGAGAATAGTTTCTAAGAACATTAATTTATTTTTTAAAAAAGAAACTCATATGACACTGTGACTTTCATTGTTTAATACTTCTTATTCTCACTTTCCTTCCGATTAGTCTAAATTATTTTATTTTATTTTATTTTATTCTTATTAATTTCATAAAATTTTATGTATTTCAAAACACTTGTTTTTAATTCACTCTGAGAGTTAACTCGCTGAATTTAGATCAAACTCAGATCAGCATAAATCCGAGTGAATCAAAATTTCAAGATTTAAAGCAATGCATTATGGTGGACAAAAGTGTTCAATCAACAGAACTGCGTGAGACCCTAAATAAAGTTCCACAATGGATCAACTTAAATAAATAGAACTAAATTTAAAAACTTGATAAAAGTTTAAACCAAAGTGCTGGCGTCGTGAATGACACGTCAGAAGAACCCCTTTTGTTGCAAAAGCAATAGAATCTTGAGGTTTTTTTAACCCAACAAACAGAAAATCCAAATCCTAAAGTAATCTCACTCACATAGTCACATTAACATATGATGGCACTTTTTAACTACTCCACCACCCTCACTCCTCAGTAACCCCACAATCGGGGCCTGTTTCAGAAAACTAAAACCCAAACCCGACAACCCGTTAATAGGAGGTGATCGGACTTACGAGGAGGCTGAATCCGGTGACCGCGGTTAGCGAAGTGGCGATGGCCGTACTAGATAGAGCGAGCTCTCCGAGGTGGCCCACCATCATGCTCGAGCTCACTGGGATGAGGAACAGGGACAGGGTCATCGCCATCATGGACCTGCGATGTAGCCAAGGCGCTGCCCTTCATCCTTAACCTCACCGATGAGTCTGGTCACCGCCCCCTGTCGCGTCCTCTCTCCCTCTACAGGAGGAAGAAGAAGCCCTTCTTCCATCTCTCTCTCTCTCATCAAAATGGCAAACTTTGGGATATTTATTGGGCGCGTAATTACTTTTCCAAAATGACGTAACTGCCCCTGCATACTGGCGCTCGTAATTCATTCTCGCCATTCACTCTCGGGAGCGGATATTTCCAAGTTCCAACCCAAAAAACACTGATGCAGTCAGTCGTGGATTAAGGCACCAACAAATGTGACAAAGACTCAAAAAAAAAAATCAAAATATCCTCTTCATCAAACCCCCCTCCGTTTGGAGGGAGGCCGGGAGGGAGAGCTCCGGAGATTCGGGGTCGCCGGAGAAGAAAGAAGAGTTAAGGTGAGAGATTGGAGGAAAGAGTAAAAAGTGAGAAAAAGAGAG
>JAVJIF010021294.1:40000-74346 GCA_038442645.1 Agave tequilana
CATCACCACGTATCTGATGTGGCATTTTATCCCATGTGGCACTTAGTTATATACATCTTAGATCAGTTACTAGTATGTCCAAGTAACAAGATTATTATATCGGTCTCAGTAACAAGAAACATTCATGTCAAGAATACAGGAATATCCATGTAACAATAATCCATATGACAGGAGTAGTGATTCATGCAACAGGAGTACTAAACAATCAACACATGTATACGGGTGAATCTACGTAACAACGATATAAAGCAGTAGTCAGTGTTGCAGAGTATCTATAACATTGATAATAAGTACATGAAATAATCGTGTAGGGTATCCGTGTAGCAGAGCTACAAGTAAATGAAATAACAGTATCTAGTATAAGAGAATATCCATGTAATTGTGATACAAGTGCATAAGATAATTGTATCCACAATCATATCAAATACGTAGACATATGCATACATCCGTGGTAGTCAACAAAAAGTAACAATGTCAAGTGTATCAGTGGTTATTCAGGTAACAGTGACACTATCAGGGTGAGAGATGTACTGTGAATATATATCAATATATACATAGATATATCAATATTTGTTATACCATATTTATTTTATTACTGTGATAATTATGATACTGTAATTATACACAATAATTTTATTTTCAAACTCTTCAAAACTATTTTAATAATTATTACTTTAGTTATTATTCTGAAAATTCTTTTATCCATTGTTTAATAATCACTCAATATTATAACTAAGCCATCTACATGTTTATCTTAAATCAGAGTCATCATAAAATATTATTAAATACTAACACATCGTTATTTATAGTTAATCTTTACTTGATTTACGAAATAATACTCATGGTTTTCTGGAATAAATCAATAATTAGTGTATTTAACATGATTATAATTTATATAAGAAAAACACTCACATAGTTATCACAGGATGTAGCTCTCTTTCCTACAATCACAACGGCTCAAGAATCATTCAAATCGGACTCCTAACACTCAAGATATCGCCCGAACACTAAAAATCAATAAAAATGATTAGATTTGTAATTTAAATATGTTTAAAATGTAATAAACATTATCTAATAGGGGGTTTTATGAAAGTTTACCTTTAATTGGTTTTGAAGTGGGTTTGGGTTGCTATCGGACCGGGTTTAGATCCACCACGTGGACCCATTTAACTTAATTGGTTAGGGTTATATGGTAATGGGTTTAATGGGTTAACGAGTCCATTTAGAGAGTGAGAGAACGAGATAGAGAGATTGAGATAGCATGGAGGAGAGAGGAGACATGGGCGGCCCAGGGGAGCTACGGTAGCGACAGCACCGACCGGCGGCTGAGGTCTGACTGATCGCCGGCGATGGGAGAGAGAGAGAAGAGGGTAAGTGAGAAAGAGATAGAGTAAGGGAGAGAAGAAGAGGAGGAGGAAGAAGAAAAAGATGGTGGTAGTGGCCATGGCCAGGGTGGCGCGGGTCTGGCCGGCGCAGGTGGTGGGTAAGGAGTCAGAGGATGAGTAAAGGGGAAGAGGGATAGAGTGAGAGAGAGAGAGGTTGATAGAGAGGGATGGAAAGTGTGAAGTGAGAGAGAGAGAGAGAGAGAGAGAGAGATTAGAGAGAGGAGGAAGTTGAGGAAGAGGGGGAGGCATGGGTGGTAACCTGGGCTCGGTCGACGACGGCGCTGGCCTTGGCCAGTGGCCGGCGGCAGTGAATAGAGAGAAGGAGGGAGTATGGGTGAAAATAGATAGAGAGAGTTAGAAATAATGAGAGAGAAAAATAAAATAAAAATAAATAGTGCGGATAGAGAAATGGCGGTGGAGAAGTGAAGAGATTAAGAGAGAGAAGAGGTGGTAGGTTGGCGGTGGCTTTTGGGGAAAGGAAAAAAAAAGAGTGAAGGAGAAGAAAAGAAAGAAAAGCATTAATCAATATTATTTAATTACGTCAAAATTTGATTAGTTCAGAACAGTTCTCAAAAATTCTGTAAAATAAAAATATTATCTGGAGAAATAGTATGAAATCAGAGTCAAGAAATTCAGTTTAATTTACAAATTAAAATTTTTGAAATTTATTGGTGATACGAGTCAACACCGGATTGGCTAGATTTTGACGAATTCAGAAAATCTCTAAAAATATATTAAAATAGAAAATATGATCTCAAAGAACAATATGAAAGTATATTCTTGAAATTCAACTCTGTTTGTTAGTTAAAAATCTTGGAGTCGATTATCGGTATCCATCGACACCGAATTCGGAGATTTTCCAAACTAATCCAGAAAAATTTTAGAAAATTCTGAAAAATCTAAAATATTAAGAAATAATATTCGAAGCTGAAATTGATTCAGTCTGACTATCATAAAGGTCAATCAAATGCGCATATTGTATCGGGTACTCATGCAACGGTCCCAGTCTTAATATTTTCAGTTATCACAATCATCATGGTTATCCTTAATCCAAGCGTGGGATCCATCAAGATACAACACTTCAATTTCGGCTAACGTCAGACTACTTAAGGCTTCACAATATATTCCGCTCAAAATGCATATGTGATTTCAGCATGATTTATCATATTTACAAACATTGATCTGACAGTCCGGTAGGAAACATAGCCTACACATTACTATTCCATAAACTCCACAATATTACACAAGATTCGAGTCAAGCACCTAATAATACAAGCATTTCAATATTTTATAAAAGTTCATGGCAAGTATCAACATAGAAGTTTTACATAGTTTCTAAAACAATATATACATATGAAAAGATCATGCCAAAAGGGTGAAAATATCTCCCACTGTCACCTATCCCGCATATTGCCATTAAGCGGGTCCCTTGCCTTTATCCAAATCTGAAGGTGATTAATAACATAGAGTGAGCTCGACAGCTCAGTGATTAAAACAGTAATTATATGCATGACTATTATATATGTCTATTTGGAATTTATCATAAGGTTAACAATTATAATTTATACTATTTTTATATATCTTTAGGTATTTGCTGAAGTCCTGACCAAAACACAGTATTTGGTCATATTAGTCAACTTGCCCATTCTTATAGTGACTAATACTACTATTAGTCGACTTATCTTGAAGCTTTAGTCGACTGGGCGCTGTCCAAAAAGATATTCATTTTATTGGGTGCCTGTGACTTACCTAGTCGACTACCCTATCTTGTATAGTCGACTACTCTAAGTACTAGTCGACTTATAAACCATCTACAGTCAACTAAGTCTTGACCAAAAAGATGTGTACTCTCTGTTTGTTACTTATAACAATTTTAGTCGACTATCCTATCTTATATAGTCGACTACTCTAGATACTAGTCGACTTATCACCATCTATAGTCGACTAATTATGGCTAAAAGAAGATGTCCGCTCTCTATTTGCTGCCTGTAACTAAAGCTAGTCGACTAACCTATCTTATATAGTCGACTAGGGGTGGTTTTCAGCGATTTATGTAACATAATCTCACATCTATAGTCGACTTGGCCCATGGGTTAGTCGACTAATCTAGTTGGAATTTGGCTATATCAGTCGACTCATCACAGAGTCTAAAGTTAAAGAATTTCATATAGTTTTAACATTCAATTCCCATCTTAACCATATTAATACACTTGTTAAACATAAAATTGGACTCCCCCTTCGGTCACCTCCGGTTAAACCCAGTCTCTTCCTCCTATACGTTATTCAAAAATATTCTCCCCTTCGATCACCTCTGGTTCAACCCGGTCCCTTCCTCCTATATATTATCGTAATATTCTCCCCTTCGGTCACCTCCGGTTCAACCCGACCCTTCCTCCAAATGTGCAATAATCATATCCTTCATGTAATAACAACATGCAAGGATTCATAGAGCAATTACAACATAATAATTTTCATAATTTCTACTTTACATCATGTTAACATTATGAAAGTCATTAACATGTATAAGTAACCACTTGCTAAATTATCAACATGCGAGACTTTTCAAGATAACCAACATATTATGTCATCTTAATATATGCGTAGCCATATATATATATATATATATATATATATATATATATATAGCATCAAATATTATATTTATCCATAAAACTATTTCTTCTAAAAAGGCATGTGATTGACTACCATGTATACACACAATAAAATTTATCAATCATGCACAATGGTAAGCATACATGAAAATAGGTACAACATGATTTCTATAAAATTATTTATAATGTACACATAAAATCTATAAACCATACACATGCATTATTGTTTAATTTCACGTCCACTTATAACTTAGAAATTTTCACTTTATTTCAAGCTTTACACTACCTACAATTATCTTAGGATTTGGATGTTCTACTCACCCTTAAGAGAATATCTCTTTATCAAGCTTGGTCACTGGCTATAATAGAGTTCACAAGCCCATAACAATGTCATAATTAGTTTATAGTTAAAAGAGTATAAGAGGGGTAGTAGTCTTAAGGATTTGCTTACCTTCTTCAACCAATATCACCCTCTTAACTTGATAACCTAGGCCAACCTTGTCTTCAAGAATTTCTTCTAAGGTGATGTTAGATCACCATTTTTTCATGTTCTATTAGGTTTTTGGAGGAGATAAAATAGTAAAGGAAGCCTTTTTAGTATAAAGGGAAGGATTTGTGAGTGAATGAGAAGGAGAAAGAGAGAGAGAGTGAGTGAAGAAAATGGAGAATATAGGGAAAATGGGGTTTTTGCTGGTTGTTTTTCCCTGGCCGGCTGCAAAAGAGAGAAGGGAGGAAGTTTTGGAGTTGAAAATGAAGAGAAGAAAGAGTGTTGCCAAATGAGAGTCTTCTCCTCATTTGCCCCTATTTATACTTCAATCCCTTCAATGATATCATGCCAAGTGCCCCCTAACACCATCTCTCTACACCTATACCTTACTCCTATAAGTAAGGTTCCCATCCCTCTCCCTTCATGAAGTACTTGCACCAACAAGTATGGTAGAGGGTATGATAAAGAAGGCAACATGCATGTTTGTGTATTTAAATCATATACATACATACTAATATATACATACTAATATATGTATGGTATAATATATATTATAAGTATCTTACATGAATACTTGTTTCCACATCACCTCCCTAAAGCATTCAAGTGTTAAGAAAAAGGTGATTAGTTAAGGTAAGTGTTACATTCTACCCTCCTCATAGAAGTTTCGTCATCGAAACTTAACGTACCTAGGAACAAATGTGGATAGTTCTTCCGCATCTCCTCTTCTAGCTCCCAAGTTGCTTCTTCTATATGTTGATTCCTCCATAAAACCTTGACCAAAGAAATAATTTTGCTCCTCAATTGTTTCTCCTTGCGATCTAAGATTTGCACTGGCTCTTCCGTGTATGACATGTCTTTTTGTATTTGCAGAGGTCCATAGGAGATTATATGGTCAGGATCAGGTACGTACTTTCTTAACTGAGAGACATGGAATACATTGTGCATCCTCTCCAAAATAGGAGGTAAGGCTAAACGATAAGCAACCGGTCCAATTCTATCCAATATTTCAAATGGTCCAACATATCTAGGAGCTAACTTGTTCTTATTGCCGGCGCGTCTCACTCCCTTCATTGGAGATACCTTTAAGAAAACTTTATCCCCTACCTCAAATTCTAGTGGTCTGCGGCGATTATCTGCATAAGCTTCTTCCTGCTCTGGGCTGCGTTCATCCTCTCCTTAATTAACTTAATCTTATCAGTGGCTTCTTGAATTATGTCAGGGCCGAATATCCTCCTATCCCCAACTTCCTCCCAACAGATCGGTGATCTATATTTTCTATCATACAATGCTTCAAACGGAGGCATACCAATGGTAGACTGATAACTATTATTATAAGCAAACTCCACTAAAGGTAAATAGTTGTCCCAACTTCCCCCAAAATCTAATACACAAGTCCTCAGTATATCTTCCAATATTTGAATGGTCCTCTCTGACTGTCCATCTGTTTGGGGGTGTGCTGCTGTACTGAGTTGCAACTTAGTGGCCATAGCTTCGGATAGACTTCTCCAAAATCTAGATTGAAATTTAGGATCTCGATCTGATACAATGGACTCAGGCACTCCATGCAGTTTAACTATTTCTCGGATATATACTTGAGCCAGTCTTTCCATAGAATAATTAATCCAGATAGGTAGAAAGTGGGAAGATTTAGTAAGTCTGTCTACCACTACCCAGACTGTATCTAGTCCTTGGGATGTCCAAGGAAGTCCAGTAACAAAATCCATGGCAATGTGACACCATTTCCATTCAGGAATTGGTAATGGTACCAGCAATCCTGGGGGCTTCTTATGTTCCGCTTTCACTTGCTGACAGACTAAATACTTGTGGAAAAAACTTGGAAATATCCATTTTCATTCTATCCCACCAGAAGTTATGATGCAGATCCTGATATATTTTTGTGCTCCCTAGATGATCTGTATACGGAGTAAAATGAGCTTCCTACATTATTTCTTCCTTAATCTCTGTTACATCCGGCACACATAATCTGCGTCTGAATCTCAGTACATCATCTTCAATTTGAAACTCCTCGAGTTCTCCTTCTTGTACTTTCTTCATAATTTTTCTTATTTGAGTATCTCTATGTTGGACCTTTTTGATTTTGTCATATAAATCAAATTGAATACTTACTTGATTCAATTGATACTTAGCATTGGACGGTTCAATGACTCGCACCTCTACTTGCATTTCTTTTAGATCTCTTAATAATCTTGTTTGGCGAGTTATCAGAGTGGCCACTGTTCCTCCTGATTTCCGACTCAAGGCATCAGCCACCACATTGGCCTTTCCAGGGTGGTATTGGATAGTAATATCATAATCTTTCATTAGTTCTAGCCATCTCCTCTGCCACATATTCAGTTCTTTTTGTGTGAAAATATATTTCAAACTTTTATGGTCAGTAAAGATTTCACAAGATACTCCATACAGGTAATGTCGTCAGATCTTCAAAACAAAAATCACAGCGGCTAAATCCAAATCATGAGTGGGGTAATTTCTTTCATGAATTCTCAATTGTCGGGACATATAGGCAATAACTCTCCCATGTTGCATTAACACACCAGTCCCAATTTTGACGCATCACTATAGATGGAAAATCCTTCAGTTCTCGATGGTACAGTTAGAACAGGAGCAGATGTTAGCTTTGTTTTAACTTCAAGGAAGCTCTTATCTTATTCTTCTCCCCATACAAACTTCTTATTTTTTCTAGTTAATTATGTCAATGGTGCTACCATTAGAGAGAATTCTTCTACAAATCTTCTGTAGTATCTAGCTAACCTCAAGAAACTTCGAACTTCAGTAACAGTTGTGGGTCTAGGCCAATCCTTGATTGCTTCAATTTTCATTAGATCTACTGATATTCCCTCCTTGGATATAATATGGCCAAAAAACCTACTTGTTCCAACCAAAATTCACATTTCTTCAATTTAGCATAAAGTTGCTTCTCCCTCAAGATTTGGAGGACAGTTAGATGATTTTTATGATCTTCCCTATTTCTTAAATAGATCAAAATATCATCGATAAATACCACCACAAATTGATCAAGATATGGTTGGAACACTCGATTCATTAGGTCCATAAATACTGCTGGGGCATTAGTGAGTCCAAAAGGCGTGACTAGGAATTCAAAATGTCCATATCTTGTTCTAAAAGCCGATTTAGACACATCTTCTGGCTTGACCTTTAACTGATGATATCCCGACCTAAGGTCTATCTTAGAAAATACACAAGACCCTTATAGTTGATCAAATAAGTCATCAATCCGAGGAAGCGGGTACCTATTTTTAATAGTGGCCTTATTCAATTTCCGATAGTCGACACATAATCTCATACTTCCATCCTTCTTCTTAACAAATAGTACTGGTGCTCCCCAGGGAGATACACTCGGTCGGATGAAACCTTTATCTAATAATTTTTGTAGTTGAGTTTTAAGTTCTTTCATTTCTGCAGGGGCCATACGATATGGTGCTTTTGAAATTGGGGCAGTACCAACATCACATCTATTGCAAATTCTACATCTCGACTGGGGGCAGACCTGGTAAATCTTCTGAGAATACATCAGGAAACTCATTCATGACTAGAATAGTCTCAATTTTGATATCAGTTCTAGTGGTATTCAAAACTGAAGCTAGAAATTCTTGACATCCCTGCCTCATTAACTTAGTGGCTTTAATGGCCGATATGTAGGGTATATCATGACTAACTTTTATCCTTTCAAAAATAAACTCTGGAACTCCTTCCATTTTAAAGATGATCCTCTTCTTATTACAATCCACATGTGCACCACAAGCGGACAACCAGTCCATTCCTAATATTGCATCAAACTCCATCTCGCCCAGCTTAATCAAATCAATAGATGTTTCCATCTCTCCAATCATCACTTCACAGTTCACATATTTAGTGCTAGCTATTATCTTTACTCCAATGGTGTGGATACAACCAACTGAAATCCTAGGGGTTCTGATACTTGATTTAATTTATAAGCAAAAGCACTAGATATGAATGAATGAGTAGCTTCAGGATCAAACAATGCATAAGCAATATGTCCTGATATGGAGATCATACCTTCCACTACTGCATTCGAGGTCATTGCTTCTTGATGGGTCAATGCAAAAGTTCTTCCTTGAGCTCTTGGCTGTTGTACACATGATTGAGTTGCAGCAGATCGCAGAGCATTATTGGGCGGCATAAAATTACTGATTGGTCCCCTTGGAGGGTTCATTCTTATAGCTGGCCTCCCACTTCCCCTACTCTGCCCTTAGCTTCCGCGCTTCGTTGGGCAATTTTTCTTAAATGCCCCATTCCTCCACAATTATAACAAGCCCTTTCTTGGATGCAGTTTCTAAAATGGTTTATCTTACACTTTTGGTACCAAGGGGCCTCTGAGATTTTGGGGTGGGACGCAGAGGTAGCTTGTGCTTTCGAAAAAGTGTCTATATTCCTCAACCATGTTCCTCTGCCTCTGGCCCATCCTCCTCTTTGAAGAGTGGCATTAAACCCAAATCCTTTACTATTGGTGGTTCCCGATGCCACCGACACTGATGTTCCTTGATATCAAGGATGCTTTGAGCTGAGAAATTCCTTTGCCCAGTCTTCATGACTTTCTTGCATATCCATTTCTACCTCCAAGGCTCTTTCCACAGCTTGGAGATAATTTTTTAGTTGTAGAGGAATCAATCTGCCTCGAATTTCTAATTTCAGGCCCTTCACGAACCTCTTTATCTTTTCTGCCTCACTCTTCACCAAGGCATCAACGTACCTAGATAATTGGGTAAACTTCTGGTCGTATTGGGACACATTCATCTGATTTTGCCGCAATTTCAGAAATTTCGACGTCATCTTGTCTCTGGCCGTCTCTGGAATATACTTTTCAGTAAATTTATTTACTAAGAATTCTCAGGTGATTGGTTCTCTTGTGTTTTTTACACTACTTTTCACTGCCCTCCACCAGTGCTCCGCTTCCTTTTGAAACATAAAGGAAGAGAAAGACACTCTCTGTTCATTGGTACAATTTATCACATCTAGAATCTTTTTTATTTGGAGAAGCCATGCCTCAGCTTGTAAGGGATCCACCTCCCCTTCAAATACTGACGATTTCATCTTCTGAAACTGTTCCAATGCTCAGCGAGAATTGTTATCATATTTGCTCTTGTCATTAACTGAGTGAGCCACTCAAGCATCACCCATGGAGTTCCATGACCTCCTCCTATCCGTACTTCTGAATCTTCATTATTGTCCATGGGGTGTGCACTTCCCATCACACTATAGTGTGACACACCGAGCGATAATGACTCATTGGATGGTAGTTGATTTAGATCCATGCGTCCTTCCTATAAGATAAGGACGTCTAGTCAACATAATACACATATTGAAAACAATTTTAGATAAAATTTTAGTTTCATGCAATCACTTTAATACAATATTCATTATCGCTCGCAAATAAGCAACTTGCTATATATATTTATATACATCTCAAAACGGATACAAGGATATTATACTGATATATCTACCCTTTGGATATCCGTACTAACCCATGTGCATGCATACAAGATGTGCCAGGGCATATACAACAAAACTCCTAAGATATCCATCAACTAGCACACTAGGCTTACATATATATATATATATATATATATATATATATATATATATATATATATATATATATATATATATATATATATATATATATATATATACATATCAAAAGTAATTACTCATAGATTCATCCTTCATAGGGTAGAGTCTCCCCACTCGAGTCCCCACTAGTATTGCTGCTATCCTTGCTATCATCCATGCCTTCCTCAGAGTCTTCCCCCGGTAATTCGTCTCCTGCGCAGCACAGTCATCCAGATCATCATATAAATCCATGTCGTCTTCCCATTTTTCATCCCAAAAGACACCTCCATAAGTGAATCCTCTTCGGGTAACTTCTTTTAATGCACTTGTATCCCCCATCTCTTCTACATCAAGTGAATCCCCAACCAAACTCTCTGTATCGACAATGGTCAGTTCAGGCTCATTAGACGCCTGAGACTCAACCTCCTCATAGTCTATGTGGTCTGAGGCTGCAAATATGACCTCTGGATCGGTCTCATCAGACTCATAACCCCAACCATGGAACCTGCCATCCAACTCGCACTCGAACTATCCGAGCTAGAGCTGGCCAATATTTGTCAGAGTCTCCCATCTACATATAAACAAGGAGTCATATCAATCTCAACCCATAAAAATAGTCTCGACATACTGCTATTCAATAAGAAAGAAGCAATATATATATATATATATATATATATATATATATATATATATATATATATATATATATATATATATATATATATATATATATATATATATATATATATATATACTCTTACACTTACATTTATCCTTAGTTTACCCGTAAGTTTCATGATTCAGAATAACTTAGGTTCAATAGATAATTCAATGCATTCCCTCTTCCCAGTGTCCCATACCACTAGTAGCTGTTACTGAGAGCCCGCACTCTCAGTCAACTCACCCGAATCGGGATGTGCGGGCACCCCAATTCTGATGCGAGGAAATAATCAATTACCAGTCGACTCACGGTTAATCCATCACATAAAACCCACTACCTAACTATAATCACATATCCACACATTTTAAGCCTAACAATTCTATTGCCTCCTACCTCCGACTTAACCTTCTCCTTCTACCTATAACCCTTAGCTCTAATACCAACTGCAACGGTCCCAGTCTTAATATTTTCAGTTATCACAATCATCATGGTTATCCTTAATCCAAGCGTGGGACCCATCAAGATACAACACTTCAATTTCGGCTAACGTCAGACTACTTAAGGCTTCACAATATATTCCGCTCAAAATGCATATGTGATCGCAGTATGATTTATCATATTTTCAAACATTGATCTGACAGTCCGGTAGGAAACATAGCCTACACATTACTATTCCATAAACTCCACAATATTACACAAGATTCGAGTCAAGCACCTAATAATACAAACATTTTAATATTTTACAAAAGTTCATGGCAAGTATCAACATAGAAGTTTACATAGTTTCTAAAACAATATATACATATCAAAAGATCATGCCAAAAGGGTGAAAATATCTCCCGCTTTCACCTATCCCGCATATTGCCATTAAGCGGGTCCCTTGCCTTTATCCAAACCTGAAGGTGATTAATAACACAGTGTGAGCTCAACAGCTCAGTGAGTAAAACAGTAATTATATGCATGACCATTATGTATGTCCATTTGGGATTTATCATAAGGTTAACAATTGTAATTTATACTATTTTTGTATATCTTTAGGTATTTGCTGAAATCCTGACCAAAACACAGTATTTGGTCCTATTAGTCGACTTGCCCATTCCTATAGTCGACTAATACTACTATTAGTCGACTTATCTTGAAGCTATAGTCGACCGGGCGCAGTCCAAAAAATATTCATTCTATTGGCTGCCTGTGACTTACCTAGTCGACTATCCTATCTCGTATAGTCGACTATTTTAGGCACTAGTCGACTTATAAACCATCTATAGTCGACTAAGTCTTGACCAAAAAGATGTGTACTCTCTGTTTGTTGCTTATAACAATTTTAGTCGACTACCTATCTTGTATAGTCGACTACTCTAGATACTAGTCGACTTATCACTATCTATAGTCGACTAATTATGGCTAAAAGAAGATGTCCACTCTCTGTTTGCTGCCTGTAACTAAAGCTAGTCGACTAACCTATCTTATATAGTCGACTAGGGGTGGTTTCCAGCAATTTATGTAACAGAATCTCACATCTATAGTCGACTTGGCCATGGGTTAGTCGACTAATCTAGGTGGAATTTGCCTATATCAGTCGACTCATCACAGAGTCTAAAGTTAAAGAATTTCATATAGTTTTAACATACAATTTTCATCTTAACCATATTAACACACTTGTTAAACATAAAGTTGGACTCTCTCTTCGGTCACCTCCGGTTAAACCCGGTCCCTTCCTCCTATACGTTATTCAACGAAATATTCTCCCCTTCGATCACCTCCAGTTCAACCCGGTCCCTTCCTCCTATACATTATCATAATATTCTCCCCTTCGGTCACCTCTGCTTCAACTGGTCCCTTCCTCCAAATATGTAATAATCATATCCTTCATGTAATAACAACATGCAAGGATTCATAGAGTAATGACAACATAATAATTTTCATAATTTCTACTTTACATCATGCTAACATTATGGAAGTCATTAACATGTATAAGTAACCACTTGCTAAATTATCAACATGCGAGCATTTTCAAGATAACCAACATATCATATCATCTTAATATATGCGTAGCCATATATATATGCATAGCATCAAATATTATATTTATCCATAGAATTATTTCTTCTAAAAAGGCATGTGATTGACTACCATGTATACACACAATAAAATTTATCAATCATGCACAATGGTAAGCATACATGAAAATAGCTACAACATGATTTCCATAAGATTATTTATAATGTACACATAAAATCTATAAAACCATACACATGCATTATTGTTCAATTTCACGTCCACTTATAACTTAAAAATTTTCACTTTATTTCAAGCTTTACACTACCTACAATTATATTAGGGTTTGTATGTTCTACTCACCCTTGAAGAGAATATCCCTTTATCAAGCTTGGTCACCAGCTATAATAGAGTCCCCAAGACCATAACAATGTCATAATTAGTTTATAATTAAAAGAGTATAAGAGGGGTAGTATTCTTAAGGATTTGCTTACCTTCTTCAACCAATATCACCCTCTTAACTTGATAACCTAGGCCAACCTTCTCTTCAAGAATTTCTTCTAAGGTGATGTTAGATCATTTCTTTTCCATATTCTATTAGGCCTTTGGAGGAGATAAAATAGGTAAAGGATGCCTTTTTAGTATAAAGGGAAGGATTTGTGAGTGAATGAGAAGGAGAAAGAGAGAGAGGAGAGAGAGAGAGAGAGTGAGTGAAGAAAATGGAGAATAGAGGGGAAAATGGGGTTTTTGCTGGCTGTTTTTCCCTGGCCGGCTGCAAAAGAGAGAAGGGAGGGAGTTTTGGAGTTGAAAATGAAGAGAAGAAAGAGTGTTGCCAAATGAGAGTTTTCTCCTCATTTCCCCCCTATTTATACTTCAATCCCTTCAATGATATCATGTCAAGTGTCCCCCTAACACCATCTCTCTACACCTATACCTTACTCCTATAAGTAAGGTTCCCATCCCTCTCCCCTTCATGAAGTACTTGTACCAACAAGTATGGTAGGGGTATGGTAAAGAAGTCAACATGCATGTGTGTGTATTTAAATCCATATACATACATACTAATATATACATACTAATATATGTATGGTAATGTATAGTATAAGTATCTTACATGAATACTTGTTTCCACATCACCTCCCTAAAGCATTCAAGTGTTAAGAAAAAGGTGATTAGTTAAGGCAAGTGTTACAACTCAAACCGTGACAAGTACATCTATGATCGGGGGTTACAACTATCCTTCCTCTAAAAAGCTTTTCCCTAGTGTTGATGGCCCCCAAAAAACAAATGATCATCCACAAGAGCGCCCTGTCCAAAGGTAGGACTAGTACCACCACTGGGGCACGATCCCCTACATGCTGTCGACTGTGAGCATGCACAAAGGACATTGGCTCCCCCTCATCTCAGAGGACAGCCACTGGTGCCAGATCTCTGCTGCTATATGAGGCCATATCCTCCAGATGCTTATCGACATGAAGGAGAAGATAAAGGAACAACAAGCTCGGTCAAAACATGACTGGGAGCAGGCGGCTCTTGACCACGATAACGCCGCCCGAGAGCAAGAGGCGTTGAAATAACACAGCGACCAACTTCAGGCGCAAATCACCACCCTCAAAAAACCCTAGTGCAAACACAACTGGTGGATGAGCCTGATACTGGGGACACTCGAATTAACATGCCCATTATGAACCTGAGGCGGTCCAGACTGGCTTCTCCCCTGCACGAGGACCGCTCCGACAACGAGACCGATTCGCCCTGTTTCCAAGCGGGAATTCAGCGCGACCAGATCTGGAGAAGGATTGATGAGACATCTAATCCCTCGACGAGCTAGTCCAAAAGCGAAATGAGAAGGCAAAGCTGCAACTCCATGGCGGATCAAAATAGGAAACTGCCAAGGTCTCCGATTACCCTCTCTCTGAAGCGATTTTGGAGTGTGAATTCTCGAAAAATTTGACGACTCCATCCTTCGTCTGCTACTCTAGAGCTAGCGACCCAATTAAGCACATCAGGCATTTTTGGGACAAGTGGTGGTCTACTCCCGCTTTTGTGTCTGACCTTCCCCTCCAGTCTGAAAGGTGTGGCCTTGGATTAATTTTACTCTCTGCCATTGTATTCTCTCCACAATTTCGAATAGATAAGTGAGGCATTCCTCACCCAATACACCTCCCACCGGGAAGCCAAGAAGAATAAACATTACCTCCTTACCGTTAAAATGAGACAAGCCGACAGCCTCAAGTCGTACATCGAATAGTCCTAGAACCAGTTCGCTAAAGTTCCCAACTACAGTGAAGATGTCCTAGCACTCGTGTTCATCAACGGACTGCAAATCTCTCACCCTCTATACGAACACCCACTGAAGCATGATGTTACTCAGATGAGCAGGGTTCGGTCTCGAGCCCAGCCTTATGTCCAGTTAGAGGAAGTGATGAAGGGATCCCCCAACCAGTCTCCAAATACGACAATGACAGAGAGAAGTCAAAGTCGCAGTACGGAACCCCAACTACAGCCAGTAACCCGAATCGGGGGCAACCCACCTACAAAAGAAAGGTGTTATCGGTCCTTTCACCAAATCCACTTCAAGCATTCAAGATGGAACATCACCTCATTTCGCTGAGACTCTCCATCAACGAAGTCTTCAATACCATCAATGACCAGCCGTGGATAGGCGCTCGAAGCCAATCCAATACGACCCATACTCCTGGAGTGGAAGAATATTGTTCTTACCATGATCTGCTCTAGTTCTCACTCCCCTCTGTAGATGATCATACTGCTGGGGCGGGAATGGAGCTCGTCGGCCAATGGTCTCTGGGTTTCCTCTATGTGGTGGAGCTGGAAGTGCTTGGGGTGCTGCTCGTGCTGGAAATGCTGGTGGTATTGGATAGGTCCTCTTGAATGGACAATCACCTATAGAGTGATCTCCTGATTCACATACCAAACATAGCCCATTAGCTTTTCTGCAATTGCGTTGGATGTGTCCGGGCTTTCGGCAGTACCCGCATATCATCTGCTGAAGGGGAGGTTGGAATGGTCGTTTGATCATTGGACCATTGATTGTCCTAGCTGTATCTTCCTCATTCATCAACTGAAAGGGTCTCTTTACTGACTTGTTCTGCACCTGGTTCTCACTCTTCTTCCCAGTCCTCGTTCTACTTCACGGGCAATGGAGAGAACTTGCGAGTAAGTCTTCAGCTATTGAGGAATAAGGAACATCTGGACATCCATCTTCAGCCCTTGCTGAAACCTACTCGCCCTCTTTTCTTCGTCTGTCACCATGTAGGGTGCAAACCTGCTAAGCCTCAGGAACTCAGCAGCATATTCATCCACTGATCGATTGCGCTGCTGCAGGCGGATAAATTGTTCTTCCATTTCCTTTTGGGCTGTTGCCGCCGGAAAGAATCTCTCATAGAAACCCTTTGAGAATTGGTCCCACGTAATGGGTTTCTCCAGTGCTGCTTCTTCTGCCAACCACCAGGTTCTGGCCACATCTCTCAGCTGTATCTTGGCCACTTCCACTTGGTTCTCATCAGGGACTCGGGCCGCCTTCAAAAGGTCTGTTGTGTCTATCAGCCACTGTTCTGCATCCAGAGGCTTCTCCGTTCCCGAAAAGATTGCCGGCTGTAATCTCCTGAAGTCTGACACGTTGCCTGGCCTCTGTTCTCGGGGTACAACCAACAGTCCTTGACGCAGAAGCTCTGTCTGCTGCTGTTGACTCTGCATCATCCCTTGAAGTACCTCATCATACCATCATTGTCTCTGCTTGATCCATCTTGAGAGGTACTAGGACCATTGCGCGTTCCCCGTCTTTCCATATCTGAGTTGGTTGAAGTGGGTAACAAGAAGAAACTGGAAGGTAGAAGATTGAAGGTCTCAGGATTCAAGAAATGGATCAGAAGGAAGAGAAAGATAACTTTGCACTTGTAGTTGGACTGTATAACCAGGACTCAAGCATTCCAGTTGCAAATTTCTTTACCATTAATTTGCCGTCTGGACGTACTGAGGATGTAGAGCCTAGGCTCTGATACCACCCTGTAACGCCCCGATCCTGCGGGTACGGAGACGTTACTGCGACGTATATACGCAGGTCAGAAATACCCTCACGTATATATGCTAAGCATCAGTACAAGCAAGAATCAGAGTACGGAAGCAAGTGGTGCATTATACATTCCAACACATGAGTACAATTACAAAGTTATCACCAGAGGTGACAAATATTACAATAATATTATATCACCTGATAGGCGCAAATGCGAGAATACAAAGAGATGTACATATATGAATAGTACAAAAGGGCGCTCACGGGATAACTGGAGAAGCCGCGAGCCAACAAGGGGGGAGCAGGGATGGGACTGGAGCTACAGTTGATCTGTCTGCTCCACAGAAGTAAGCTTGGTCCTTAGTAAGAAGAATCCTCTAGCTCCAAGCTCCAGGACCTGGACATGAGGATCCAGAGGAGTCAGAACTCCCCCAGCGAGTGGTAATATGAAAGCCAAATGGCAAGTATGGGTAAGCACATGTGTAACAGTAGGTCTGGATTATAAGCATGAAACCCATTGTTGTAGACATAAGCATGCAGGAACAAAAGGAATGTAGTAGGTGACATCCAGTAGAGAATACGCATGGTATAACAAGATAAGCGGTAAAGTAGATAGGGCAGTACTAGTTATCTCCTAAGCTAATATAAAACTGATAAAACAGAATAAAAACCGATTACGAGTAAATCCAATTGTACAGGTTTAGGTCATGGCTCCATGAGATTAGTACCTCGAAGGAATAATCCAAATAAGGAAACCCTCATCTATATACCTTTACCTCATGTTACCGTAACCTGAACTTGTACAGCTCGAGTTACAAAATAATACAACCGCATCATATTAGTATATTATTATAATTAGGCTGTCTAAGTTGTAAGTTTTAGTATGTACCCCATTACACATACTTCTACTTACAACTTATAGAGCAAGTTATTTGGAAACTGATAAAGTTCGATGAATCATGTTTCGGATGGGCCCCGTACATGCCCGGGACAACGGTTCAGGAGTATCCGGTGCTGAGCCGGAACGTACCGCTAGGTACCGGGACTTATGGTCGCCCGAACAGGAATAGAGTATCGCAGATCCCATAGAAATAGGCCTAGGGCGTGTGCATACCCGGCAGGAATAATCAGGAGTAGGGGTGCCAGTACACCCCACGGAATCCCTGGTGGCCGCCAGGTGATCCCTCAAGTATTTGGCCACGCGCGGCTCGATAAGACCACCATAAACATGATTAATCAGGGCCCATCAGTTTCCCCCCAAACCGGGTGCAAGTTGTCTAATTATAATAATTTATCAAGTAAATATCACTTTTATGGTAAGAACCGAAGCAGGACATGATCAGGGATTCAGGAGTACATAATAAGAATCATAACAAGAGATCAGGTACAGACAGGAGGTGATCCTACAGATTCAAGAGGTGGCCCCCACAGATTCAAGAGGTGGCCCCACCATGTGTGTGGTGTGGCACTTTGTTCTATGTGGCACTTTGCTCTGAGGAGATGGATTCTAGAGGTGGCCCCCACAGATTCAAGAGGTGGCCCCCACCACGAGCGTGATGTGGCACTTTGTTCCTTGTGGCACTTAGTTCCATTCAGGATTTGACGGGAACAGGTGGTACAACATGAGTCAGTGTCAAGTAGTAGTATGTCAGGTGTCAGCTGATAACATATCAGAGAGATATATGTCAGCTTGCATCTGGCGATGGTAGAATGATAGTTGAGTAACATCAAGTGGAGCTGAGCAATTGAAGGCACAAGATCAATACAAAATCCATGGGAAGGGTCTATTTCTAATAAAGGGATCAAACACAGCAATCAGCCAATTCTAGTCGACTAGGGAAAATAAGTAGTCGACTAGAGAAAGAGTTAGTCGACTAGGAAAAATGGGTAGTCGACTAATAAGGCCGCGTCTCAGAGAGCCGCGTCTTCAGGAAAGAGTTAGTCGACTAGGGGAAAAAGATAGTCGACTAGTAAGGTTGCGTTTGGTAGGGTCGCGTCTTCAAGAAAAAGTTAGTCGACTAGGAAAAAGGGGTTAGTCGACTAATAAGGTCGCGTCTCGGAGAGCCGCGTCTCATAGAAAAAGTTAGTCGACTAGGAAAAATGGGTTAGTCGACTAATAAGATCGCGTCTTCAGAAAAAGGGTTGCGTTTCAATGGGTTAGTCGACTAGGATAAGGGGGTAGTCGACTAATAAAGGGTTCAAGTCGACTAATGACTGGGTCAAGTCGACTAACAGAGTGCAAAACAGAGAGCAAAACCTGACTTTTGAGGGTTTGTGTTTGTTGATTATCTTGCATGATATAAAAATTCAAGTATGAGAATAAGTTGTCCAAGTCTTTGGCGAGGAAGACCACTCGCCTAAAATGTTCCTTTGATGCGTCCGACGAAGAAAAGCTCGGCCCCAATCCAAAAGGAGGGTACCGGCCTTAGAGTCTTGCCAACGGAGAAGAGCGCGGCCCCAATCCGAAAGGAGTGGCCGGCCTTCACAAGGGAAGGAGGTTGATGGTGCAAGTATAGTTCACTTTGAAAAATTGGGATTTTGCAAACGATGTTACGGGGAGCGACGAGTTGGCTAGAATGAAAGAGCTCGCCGAGGAGTTGTTATTGGTGTGGTTCGGGGTGTCCAAGGAGGTATAGGTGGTGGTGGAAATGGTGGAGAAGGTGGTGGTGAGAATGGGTTGTTTGGTGTTTTATGGTGAAAAAGAGGAGGAAGAAGATGTTATGGAGGTGTTGTTGTTGTTGGAAATGGAGGAAGAGATGGAGGGGAGAATGGTGGAGGATTTGGTGAAGGAGTGGTGGAGGAGATAGTGGTAGAAATGGAGGAGTGGTGGCCGGCCAAGGGAGTGGGCTGCTGTTGGCCTCTCTGTTGGCTGCAAAAAGAAGAAGAAGAGAAAATGAAAGAGAGAGAAGGAGTGGGGGTATTTAT
Organism: Agave tequilana; assembly: GCA_038442645.1. Classification (NCBI taxonomy): domain Eukaryota; kingdom Viridiplantae; phylum Streptophyta; class Magnoliopsida; order Asparagales; family Asparagaceae; genus Agave; species Agave tequilana. Next base: position 59,718 of record JAVJIF010021294.1, read on the forward strand.
AAAGGGTGGGAAAACATTATAATAATGTTGCCATTGCTTATCAAAGCAAAAGAGAACGCACCAATTAAGTTGCGTCTCAACAAGGCAATGGCTGCGTCCAGGCCAAAAGAACTGGACGCGGGGATGGAAGCGGCGTCCAGGAGGAAATGCAAAAGGCTGCGTTTTAACAAAAGGACAAAAGTCATAATGACTTGATTGGAATTGATTAGCAGTGCATTAAATGCAGCATGGGGAGGCATGAAGAGGATCTCCGCATTAAATGCAGAATCTCAGGTAGGCGAAACTCGCGTTTGAGGAAGGAGGGAGAAAATGGGAAAAAGAGAAAAGTGGAATATTAGGATAAATTCTCGGTATTTGGGAAAATACCGAAAACTCCGGTAAGGTCCAAAATAACATAGCTTGAAAAGTTCCCCAAAAATTCTCAAAAATAAAAAATATTATAAAAAGATTTTTGGTGAAATCGGTATTCAAAGATTCAATCTTATTTTCAAAATAAAAATCCTGAAGTCAACCGCCAATCTCGGTATACACCGGATTGGCCGGATTTTTAATAAAATTAGAAAAATCTCAGAAAATGTATTTGCATAGAAAATATGATTTTAAGAAGTTGCAGGAAAGCCGTTTCTTAAGATTCAACTTCGTTTGAAAATTAAAAATCCGAGAGTCGGTCAGCGACACTGGTCGACACCGGTTTTGAAGAATTTCAATTTAATTCTGAAAAATTTCAGAAAATCATAGAAAATCTAAAATATTGGAAAATGATGTTTAAAACTGAAATCGGTCAAATCGGAATAACGAAAACACCAAATCGAGCAATTCACTAGGATCGGGTCCTCGGTTCAGACTAGGGCCGACTCCGGGTCCGTGAATCCGGATCCAAAACAAAACGATCATATAAACAATTCATAATACAAAACTAATACAGGAAGCAAATAGAAAAAATACGATCGGAAAATCTGAATACGCAACTAAGTACGTATTCCGGGAGCGGGGTGTTACAAGAGTCATGCAGAGTTCGCCACTCCGCTAGTGGTTCTTACCCCCACTCAAAAGATGACTGCGGACCCACTCTGCTGATGAGTCTTACCCCCACTCAGAGTCTTATAGCGCCCACTGCTTCGCTGATGGGTCTTACCCTCACTTGGAGACGACTGCGGACCCACTCTGCTGATGAGATTGTCCCCCTCTCAGAGTTATGTCAAGTTCACCGCTTCATTGATAGGATTTCCCCCACTCTGAGACGACTGTGAACCTACTTTTGCTGGGATTGTCCCATTCGGAGTCCAAAGATCGCCACTCCGCCTGATGGGATTCCCCCATCGGAGATGATTGTGAACTCAACTCTGTTGCTGGATCTTCCCACTCAGAGTTCAAAGTTGCAAGTACACTGATGGGATCACCCCCCCATTCGGAGTCCAAAGTTTGCAATTACCACTGATAGGATCACCCCCACTCAGAGACAACAGAGTAAACTCACCAAAACACTCTGTATCCAACCGACTATACCAGAGATAGAAATCAACACTTCGAAGAGGCATGATCATATCATATCCAAAAGCCTAAGGTATAAGCAAACCAAGCAAGATCCAAATATAAACTATTTCATTCAAAAAATATTTCATTATATTTTTTGTGTTACATCTAATGAGTGTAATATAAAATGTTCCTTACATCTCTGTGTTTACATTTTGAAGAAGAAATACAAAAGATCCGAATCCAGACACTCTGATCCTTCCACCTCTGTCGGTCCTGCCTTACCTCCGAACTCGAGGACCTATTCAAAGGGAACATCTACCGGAAGGAGTCTTCGCCCACGCCATCATTCTCCTCACATTTACAAGAAGGATAAGATGAACCCTCAGGAAACCCTCTGACATCGATGCAGTGTCATCCAACCAGAATGAAGCCGCGCAAGACGCGTAAGAAGGTGATGGTATCATATTCCTTCCGAGGTGTTCTGAGGGAGAGCTTCGAACTCCATGAGAAGGAGTGATTCACTGGCGCATTCCTGCAGTGAGCTCCTTCTTCTTCCTCGTACACGCCATAAGGAAAGAGGCTCCAAGCCTCAAGGTCAAAGTTTTTTTTCCCAAGTCTGAGCGAACTGGAAACCAGATTGCCTGATCAAGTTGAAGCAAGAATTTTAACTGTCACCCTTGATGGAGGCATCCTGTCACGACAACTAAAACATCACATGTCCTTCCTATCTACTAATGCGACGCACCGACCAGACTCCCAAAGAGGTAGAGTTTACCTTCGTTTTCCTCATGTCCCCTCTCCTTTTCTTTCATTCATATGATGAAGAGAAAGAAAGGAAGCATGACGAAACATATAAGGAAGAAGTTGCAACGAAATCTGATTTTTTTTTTGGGTGTATTATAAAGAAGCTTAGAGAGGCTGGAGATGACCTCTTTTCCTTAGAACTTCCCCAATTTATAGACTGATGAAGGAGTTCATCACCATCAATACGAGCCTTGGAAACACGTGATAGAGCTCCTGAAAAGTTAGCCCATGACTCGAGAAGATAGATCAATTAAAAAGGCGGGAAACTAACTGTCGCCACAAGCCATTATGACGCCGTAAATCAAATTAGCACCCGTAATGGCACAAGGATTTGAATTGACGCCTAAAGTGACAAGCTGATAGCTAGCCTCTAGAGGTGACACCTCCCATTAAATGCCAAAGACATGCCATGATGCAAGGAAATATACTGAACGATCTCCTGACTGCAAGTACCGTAGATAGAGACAAAAAAGTCTTCCAACAGACTTTGCTCCTCTGCGAACTCCGACAAGTGCAAAAGCGGAGGGGCCATCTGTAGTAGTCAAAAATTTGACCCCTGTCAAGATCATGACATGTGTCCAGTGACAGGAATACGAACCGACTCTTAGGAACTCATCCCGAAGTCTCTTTCACCTCTTATCCGAAGGCATCCTTCATCCACAACTCCGAGGGATTATTCCTTTGAGTTCTCTAAGCACAAGTACCTCTTAAGCTTTCAAGTGAAGCTAGCCCTTGGGGCTGTAGCGTCTCCCAAAGGCCCTCCAGCTCCAATCTAAGAATCCCCAAAGTGGTAGCAATTCGCTCCATTCTAGCGACAGATCGAGGTGGATCTCACAGATCGTGAAGACAGTTAAGCACCCTTGTCTTACTACTTGTTCAAAACTCTGTAACGATCTTACAACTCAACAAGCAACTGGGGATAACGGCGGATTACCCCCAAGAGCGTCAATCCCAACTACCAAAACTCAACTGATGCGGTTACAAGGATCAGTAGATTCAAACCGAACGGTTGAGATCTTCATCTATCCACATCCACTCCACCGCCTTTATCAGATACAAATACACATCATTCTCCAAGGATAATTAGGGTCGCTTCTTTAATCCTCAGAACAGATACCAAACCACGCTAGCAATTACTCTCTGCTAGTCCACCACCATTACACTGACAGTTTCTCTCTGTCGGTCCTCTTTTTCTTATCATCTACTGTTTCTCATTCTCGAGGTCTAACACCGGCATCACATCGATGCTCATAACCTGAAAAGCGTCTTTTTTCTCTATGTGCTCCGATAGGTCAGATCAGGGGCGTCCAATTGCTTGTGGTCAGATTCTTCCACCACACTCTGTTAAATGTGTTACTCTATATAGTAGTATCATTAACACTCATCACAACTTTGAAGTTTTAATAAGATATCAGATCAACTCAGATTCAATTTATACCAGACACACATTAAAAGTGGATTGAAAGAAAGATTATCAATGTGCAATATATCCATTCTCACTTGACACATAATTAAAAAGCGAGATATAAAAAACAAAAAAACTCAGGTTGTCACCGACAAAAAAGTCGCTCGCTCTGTGAGAATGCCTTAGAATAAAAGTACTACCCTCAACTCTAATCACAATTTTAAAATTTTAGTGCAATGACAAGGACTATATAATAAAAATAAATAAATCAAAAAATTTATTTTGTCTACTCAAAAATTTTGACATGTCATCTCAAAACACAAAACTGTGCAATCGTTTTGTCCATGTAAGTGTCAAATGTTCCAATACAATTTACAAAAACACAAAATATATAGAAATATTTGTCTAGTGACAAGAATTGTTGACCATAGGAGTGGAAATCCAATTTCTATTAGTCCATAAGAAATATCATATTTTGATATTAGTTCCGCACAATATAAGATCAAAACATCTCTCTCGTTTGCAGCCACTTTAAAAGAAAAATTTATTCAGTTAACTTAAACATAAAGTTGGCTTAAAAAAAACATAATTTAATTGGATTATTGTAAGACAGAAAATCAAATCAAACATTTAGATTTATAAAGCTACATTTTAAATTGTGAGTAATATTCAAAATTCTGAATTAGTTTTTGAAGTTAAGAAACTTAATTATAGGAAACTGAAAATATTAACTACAAAATTAAGCAGTCTGTAAGAAGGTTGAGGAAGTGTTCCTATGGCAAAGTTATGAGTCCCCATTTCTACGCGAAGCAAAGTTCTTTTATGTGATCACAAATAAAAAAAGTTTAGAAAGATCTGAAAATGAACACAGTAAATTTAATAAATATAAAAAAAATAAAGTAAAACATTAATGGCGTCGCCCGGACTTGAACCGGAGACCTTCAGTGTGTTAGACTGACGTGATAACCAACTACACCACGACACCAATCTATTTGGTATTTTTTAACATAATATATTTATTCCATTTTTCTACCGCAGCCTCAACCAAAATTTAGCTGCGAAAAAGGTCGTCTCTGGGCTCCGTGCTCACCGTTGTCACTAGGGTTTTGGTATTAGAATCAGTAACATTGATCGATGGCCTCAGCACTACCATATTATCTTTGGAGTATTGGGTCAAATCGACAATATGAGTATTGGGTGTAAATATATTATATGAGGCGATTTTTCAAAACTTGAATCCACATTCTAGAAAATTATGTCCAAAGTCAATCATTTTTAAATGTTAGGCTTTGTGCATTAGACTAGGTGTCCTCTATGGTCACACGAGTTGAGGTCTTTAATCTTATAAGGGATATATTTTTTTTTCAGAGAATGGTGGGGCCTTAGCCCCATTAAATTTATTAAATAATAGGAAATGAGGAATACAAGTAAGAGATGGTGGAAAGAACGCCCCTACAAACTCCTCATTCCCCTTGACAACACACTCGAACACTCCTACCCAATTAACAAACACGCTCCTACACAATGTGCAAACACTCCACCTACAAACTCATACCAAAGTACCCTAATTTTCTCTCACATTGTCGGCAAGTGCAATTCAAAACCAGGCCTCTTCATGCTCGTGGTGCCCATTGGATCTACTCGGCGATCAACAACGATTTAAACTCTTTAGAGGAGCATTCTGTAGGAGCAAACTTGAGAATTTCTACTCTCTTCCTGATCCATGTCTGGACATCCTGAAGCAGCAACTTAAGCGTCCTAACCTTATCCACGGTAAACTGCCCATCTAAATTCCCTCTGGTCCAGCTCCTTTAATAACCAAAGGAAGCCCTAAGCCCATCTTTTCTATGCCCACTGAAAGAGGCATGCTTTCCAATCTGGAGCAGGTTGTGACTGGGTTCCTCATCTCCTTTACTCGAATCCACTGCATCTTTCCCCACCCGATTCAACTACAACTGTCACCGTTGAAACACACAGAATTTGAATTCGAATTCAAATCTAGAATGTTGTTGCCTCATAACTGTTGCTATCACTCTCCACGTTAGACGGCCCGTTGTTCTCTGAGCCCCCTCTGACACTGCTCTCTATGGAGTCCTCCAGTCTGCGAACTACATTGACAAACTCTGCCGTGTCTGCCGAGTCTGCCGAGAGCTCCTTCTCTGTGAGAGAGTCCCTTCTCGGCCGCCGCCTGCTCTGCTAAGAATCCCTTCTCTAGATGTTTCATTGCAGTTGAAAACCCCCCATCTATCCCTATTTCCTCGCCTACCCCGCCTGTGAGCACTTGTTCTAGCACTGCTGCCATCTTCTGGCGACCTCCCCGATCACCGGTCTACCAGCTAATTCCCTTGCCCTCCTCCTATGACCTCTGTCTTCAGACTAGGCGGAGGATGAGCTCTTATACAACCCCCCTCCTAACTGCCTCAGCATAAGTAGAGGACCTCACATCCCTCTTCACAAGCGAGCATTCCTCCATCGGAAACTCCACTTCCAGCCTCACATGGAGCTTCCTTCCTATTACCAGCCCCAAGATGTCTTCCTTTGAGAGAGCAACCCGCACGACCACTGCATCCTTCAGATCATCTATGTCCGCGGGCTGTATGCCAACGCCAGTGGATTGCACGCCTCAACAGAAATTGCTAACTCTGCTCACCTCCCAGTGGATTGTACACCTCCCTTCGCCATCGATTCCATTCACCAGGACTTGCTACCTCCACTCGCCTCCCTATTCAGACACAGTCTAGGGACGTGTCCTGGGCGCACACATTCGAAACACACCATTCCATTGGGCAGTTCACCTTCCAGTGGCAAAGAACACCGCAAAAATGACAGTTTGTCAATAAAGCATTTTTATCTTATATGGCATAGTTCTAGGGACATATTTTTAAGGACATGCATATTTTTATCAAATATGTCCTTAAAACTTTGGCATAGTTTTAAGGACACATTTGGATCATGCGTACCAATTCAGCCGTATTTAATTCAAATCTGATTACGAGCAAAGACAGTTAAGAAGCGGAGCTCTGAACAAATTTAAGCGTTTATAATTTTAAGGGGAAAAAATATCACAAATATTATTTAGTGGAAGAAGTAGTATGGATATAGACAGTCGAAGTTTCATGTTCAAATTTGAACTAAACAGCCAACATCAATTCACGGATACATCTTGGAATCATGTATGTTCATAAATCTGGAATTTTTCAATTTGTATAACTTAGTGTCAATACTGAAATAAATCGCATGAGAATATCACAGTCCCATGCCCCCACATTGCTCGCAGACCTCCTTCAAAAATCACGAATCTTTTGTTAGAATGGAAGCTACACAACATTATCTCATCTTCTCTACTGTATAGCTTCCTAACAAATGGGGATGGATAAAAGAGAAGGGTGAAAGACCCCGTCTTCGGGCTGATTTGGATGCGGGTTCAACCTTGGTCTAAACAGGTCTTCTTCGTGATTTTTGCCTATCTATGCTTAATATCATATTAGGTTAGTTATATAGTCCAATAACTTCAGGAAAATCAGGCCATTGTTTGATTGTTAACACATAAATTATAATGATGCAGACAAAAACATAAATTTTCGATCAAACTATTATATGTTAAATATATAATTCTTTAACACAATACAATGTTGAGATGGCCGAGTTGGTCTAAGCGCCAGATTAAGGTTCTGGTCCGAAAGGGCGTGGGTTCAAATCCCACTCTCAACAATATATGTAAGATTTTTTATCTCTCTCTTAGTGAACTGAAAGAGTCCTTTGACCTTTTAATTTTTATATATTTATTTTTAAAAAACTCTGAAAAGGGTTTTGGTATCCCTTTTAAACCATTAGCAAATCTTTTTTTGGTATTATTTCAGAACAGACTTTGTGGGATTTTGTTTCAGTCACCTATGTTAAACTGTAATTAGGAAAAAAAACTTACTCACAATATTTAATTCGCTTCGGTCACCTTTTTTTTAAAAGAAAAAGGACGTATGCTCACGTGTCAAGCGCAGAAACGTTATTGAAGGTTGTGCGCCAACTTATTGAGCGTAGAAATACTGTTGAGCATGCTTTAGAGCGGTGAAATAGATTTTTTATCTCTCTCTTTAGTGAACTGAAAGAGTCCTTTGACCTTTTAATTTTTATATATTTATTTTTAAAAAACTCTGAAAAGGGTTTTGGTATCCCTTTTAAACCATTAGCAAATCTTTTTTTGGTATTATTTCAGAACAGACTTTGTGGGATTTTGTTCAGTCACCTATGTTAAACTGTAATTAGGAAAAAAAAACTTACTCACAATATTTAATTCGCTTCGGTCACCTTTTTTTTAAAAGAAAAAGGACGTATGCTCACGTGTCAAGCGCAGAAACGTTATTGAAGGTTGTGCGCCAACTTATTGAGCGTAGAAATACTGTTGAGCATGCTTTAGAGCGGTGAAATAGATTTAAAAGGTACCCCGCAGTATTAAGCTGAGGACTGTGATCGTGATTGCAATCCTCACAAAAATACTCTATTTCTGAGTCTTTATTAGGACTGCGAATACCATGTTCTCTCTCTCTCTCTCTCTCTCTCTCTCTCTCTCTCTCTCTCTTGAACTCAAAGAGTACTTTAACCTTTTAATTTTTACATCTTCATTTTTTTTTAAAACTTTGAAAAGGGTTTTTGCGTATCCCTTTTAAACCATTAGCAAATCTTTTTTGGTATTATTTCAGAACAGATTTTGGGGGATTTTATTTCAGTCACCTATGTAAACTGTAATTAGGAAAAAAAACTTACAATATTTAATTCGCTTCGGTCACCTTTTTTTTAAAAAAAAGGGCGTGCGCTCACGTGTCAAGCGAAAAAACGTTATTGAAGGTTGGGCGCCAGCTTATCAAGCGCAGAAGCACTGTTGAGCATGCTTTAGAGCGGTGAAATAGATTTAAATGCTACCCCGCAATATTAAGCTGAGGACTGTGATCGTGATCGCAATCCTCACAAAAATACCCTATTTCTGAGTCATTATTAGGACTGCGATCATGATCGTAGTCATCACAAAATACCAGGCTTTTTTTTCTCTCTCTTTAGTGAACTGAAAGAGTCCTTTAACCTTTTAATTTTTACATCTTTATTTTTTTAAAACTCTGAAAAGGGTTTTTGCGTATCCTTTTAAACCATTAGCTGATTGGGAAAGAGGATAGTGTGGTAGATTGCATAAATATTCAATAAAAGAAAGAAGTTTAGAGTCAACCTTAGGTGCTTGATCACTCCACAATGTATTTAAAATGATTGATGTATCATTTACAAATCACCATAATAGCACAAGCTATACGGGTCGAATCCACAAGGAGAGCTCACGATGGAAGCTTTACGGTTTAATGTGAAGATAGAAAACGAAGGTTCTTCTTTGTTTTAAAAGAATGCAAAAGACATGGAAAAAGAAATGAAAGAATTGGTGGTTGGTTTGTACATGAAATGAAAACTATGGAAATAAAATGAAAAGAATCGAAGACAAGATTTGCTTTGGAATTAATACTAAAAGAATGAAAACTTGTAGAAGACTTTTAGATGAGAAGAGTCATGACTAGCTAACATTACTAACTTGCTAACTTACTAATCTCCGTTAGGGTGATGCTTGCCTCATGTTGATTCATCGGCATATATTTGTCTTGCGTGTTGGTCTAGTTACTTTCCACTTGATTGACGGGTGATCTTCTTGGAATTGTCTTGTAGCCTCATTGATGTCATAGGCCTTCAAGATAGACTTTCAATGGTGAAATCAAAAGAGTTGCCACTCAAGGGATGCTAAGGAAGAAGATACAACATTCATTAATTGAAGTAAAGAAGTTGTACAACAAATAGCATATGGTTGGTGATCCATCTCCATGTTCCATCAAGGCACTTGTTCTAAAGACAAGGCTCTAAATGAGGCACACATGAATCATATGGAGAATTACAACAAGAGATTGCCAAGCATGAAAGTAACCCATCGGGGATGAAAAAGACTCAATCAATTGCAAGATGAAGAATTAGCATTCACCCAAGAGTTAGAAGTTAAGCAAGATAGTTGTTAGCTAGTCATGTTAGAAGAAGTTAGCTACTAGCCATTACAAGAAAAGAAAAGCAATTCATGAATAAGAGTGCAATGAAAGTAAAGCTTGAATTAAAGAATGCAAGTAAAGTACTAGAAAATGCTCAAGTAGAGAAAGAAGATTGGATTAAACCTTGCTTCACAAGTTGTCACACCTTGATTTACACAAGCTTTCTCTCTCTCACAATCTCTCTTTTTGCAGAATTTCTAGGGAGGAAGAAGACTAAGAGAAATAAAACCTAGAGAAAAATGAAAATACAATCTCTTTCTCTATTCTCTCCTCTCTCCTCTCTCCTCTTTGCGAAGGCCCTGGTGGTGTATTTATAGCCTCAGAGAGAAGGCTCCAGAATCCACGTTGTTGGAGAGAATCTCGGCCTCAACGGCCTTGTAACCGCCGTGGACACGCGGCAAAATCCTGGAAAGCGCGGCAAAATCTTGGCCGTTGAGGCCGAGATTTCTGTTGCGCGTATCTCGTAGGTTGTTAGCCACGTGGACCTTCTGGAAGTATGAGCTGGCGCGTGGATCTCTTCTGATCATGGCCTCAACATTTGGGCTTTCTTTTGGGCTTTGATTTATTTTCCTTTAATTTTTGATAATTAAAGAGATTTTGGGCCTTTTCTCAATTAGAATATGGACCTGCAAAAATAGAGAGAAAAGGATTAAAAATCACATTTTTATTTGCAATATGCATGGTATGGATGTGGTAAAATATGCAAAAATGAATAACAATCACTAGCAAATTTTTTTTTTTGGGATTATTCTAGAACAGACTTTGTGGGATTTTGTTTCAGTCACCTATGTTAAACTGTAATTAGAAAAAAAAACTTACTCACAATATTTAATTCGCTTTGGTCTCCTTTTTTTTAAAAAGAAAAAGGGTGTATGCTCACGTGTCAAGCGCAGAAACGCTATTGAAGGTGTGCGCTAACTTATCAAGCGCAGAAACACTGTTGAGCATGCCTTAGAGCGGTGAAATAGATTTAAATGCTACCCCGCAGTATTAAGCTGAGGACTGTGATCGTGATTGCAATCCTCACAAAAATACTCTATTTCTGAGTCTTTATTAGGACTGCGAATACCATGTTCTCTCTCTCTCTCTCTCTCTCTCTCTAGTGAACTCAAAGAGTACTTTAACCTTTTAATTTTACATCTTTATTTTTTTTAAAACTCTGAAAAGGGTTTTTGCGTATCCTTTTTAAACCATTAGCAAATCTTTTTTGGTATTATTCCAGAACAGATTTTGGGGGATTTTCTTTCAGTCACCTATGTAAACTGTAATTAGGAAAAAAAACTTACTCACAATATTTATTCGCTTCGGTCACCTTTTTTTTAAAAAAAGGGCGTGCGCTCACGTGTCAAGCGCAAAAAACATTATTGAAGGTTGGGCGCCAGCTTATCAAGCGCAGAAGCACTGTTGAGCATGCTTTAGAGCGGTGAAATAAATTTAAATGCTATCCCGCAATATTAAGCTGAGGACTGTGATCGTGATCGCAATCCTCACAAAAATACCCTATTTCTGAGTCATTATTAGGACTGCGATCATGATCATAGTCATCACAAAAATACCAGGCTTTTTTTCTCTCTCTTTAGTGAACTGAAAGAGTCCTTTAACCTTTTAATTTTTACATCTTTTTTTAAAACTCTGAAAAGGGTTTTTGCGTATCCCTTTTAAACCATTAGCAAATCTTTTTTTGGTATTATTCCAGAACGGACTTTGGGGATTTTGTTTTAGTCACGTATGTTAAACTGTAATTTAAGAAAAAAAAACTTACTCACAATATTTAATTCGCTTATGTCATCTCTTTAAAAAAAAAAGGGACGTGCGCTCACGTGTCAAGCACAGAATGCTATTGAAGGTTGTGCGCCAACTTATCGAGCGCAGAAGCACTGTTGAGCATGTTTTAGAGCAGTGAAATAGATTTAAATGCTACCCCGCAGTATTAAGCTAAGGACTGTGATCGTGATCGCAGTCTTCACAAAAATACTCTATTTCTGAGTTTTTATTAGGACTGCGATCATGATCGCAGTCATCACATGTTTTTGAGTTTTTATAAAACTGTGATAATGACTGTCGCAGTCCTCTTTACCATGATCGCAATTCTCACAAAAATATCATGTTTCCGAGTCTCTATAAATTGCGACCATGATCACAGTCTTTTTTATCGCAGTCCTAAAAAAAATGCCTTGTTTTTTAGTCTTCATCGCAATCTTTACAAAAATGTCATGTTTTTAAACCCTCTCTCTTCTATGTGATCGATTCCATTCGATCCCCTCTATCGTCTCAAAATCGAGATCACATAATTCATGGTGCTAAAGCTGCTTGCGGCGAGACTCAAATGCAATGAGAAGCATGTTTCTTTCAGGCCAAGCGATGAAGAAAAACGTCTGAAGCTGAGAAAAAGATACAAAAGAAAACAAAAATATATATCTGATTGCTTTTTAGTGACTTGGATGAGGCTGAGACCAAATAAATTATGAAATTGAGTTTTTTTTCACTAATTGTGTTAAGAAATAAGTGGTTTTAGCCAACTTTCCACAGACTTTCTGTTTGGTCCTTTTACACTTTTTAAAATTGGTCCTTCTGGACTTTACTTGTTGCTATCTTTATTTATGAAAATTACGAGGAGGTTTCCTTACATGTATTCCTTTTAAACTTTTATTAGTATTGTTTTTTATAATATTTTTTTTTCCTTTGGGACAAAAGCCTGTAGGTTTGCATCAGCGTCCCCGATGAAAAACCCCAATGGTGGTGAAAGGAACTCCGACCAAAGCAGCTCACGTATGAAAAATGGAGAAATGAACTTCAGTTGCACGTTCATGAACCACTTGCAAAGAGCTAGCATTCACAACTACTAGTAGCCCCGTCTGCAAATCACTACTCGAGCCGGCCTAGCATTCTTCTTATGCTGTGAAGTCGATCCACTGTGTAATACACCTTCTTACTGTGTCCCAACAAATGCAGTTTGAAACAGTGGCCTAGCCAAGACTTCAACATAGAGGAAATATTTAATAATATTAAAATTGTTAATAATATTCAATAATAACAGTAATAATTTTTTTTTTTTTTGTATGAGAATGAGAGAGTGGAAGAACTATCAAACACGAAAACTCTCATCCGAAATTCTATTACATAAAAAACAGTTTGTAGCATAGTAAAACAACACCTCCCAAACTCATGTAGAACGAAAAAGGTACAAAGAAATGAGTATAATTGAACAAAAAAAATCAACTATTTGCATAATTTGATATCACAATATGTGTTATTTTTTTTAGAATACACAATATGTGTTATTACCAAACAAAATCCAACCATTTGCATAATTTTGATATCACAATATATGTTGTTACTTATTAGCATCTGAACAACCAACAATTCAGCTCTTTAACTCTCTAAAACACCTGCACCCTTAGTATATGTTATTAGCATAATAGCATTCAAAATTCCCAACAATTAAGCTCGCTAAGGGCATCTGCAATGCAACTCTCTATTTTAGAGAGTTGTTGAGAATATACCGGAATATTCCCTCAATATATAGAGGACTGTTTCAATGCAGCCCTCTATTTTAACCAAATTATGTTTTTAAATATTAGTTTAGATGTTAATAAATTATTTAAGAGTAATCGTCTCGTCGAAACTGTTTAAATGAGACTAATATTGAATATATTTGGAGTTAATTTTAAAATAATTTATTTTTAATATAATATAATAATATGGAATATGCTAATTGAACACTTATGGCAGAGGCGTGGCAATAAAAGCATGTAAATTTTTTTTTTCAAGTTCAGTGTATTTCAATTTCGATGCATTTTCAATGTTTGGTAATAATAAATTTAAAATTAATATTAAATATATTCAATATTAGTATCATTATGAAGGTATCGACGAGACATTTGCAGCGGTATAATTTTTATGTAAAATACATAAGTAAATTTAAAATTATTGATTTTAAATAATTAGTTTAACTATATTAAAAGATACATTTAGTATTCTTAAAATGTTAAATGAGACATTAAGAGCAAAATTAAGATTTTAAAATGTGAATAGTGATATAGAGAGTCCTCTATTTCTTCCTCAACCCTCTAGATTTAAAGAGAGAAAAGGCTTCCCTTTATATTTAGAAGAGGGGTATATAGAGAGCCATTGGAGTGTATCTCTCTCTAAATATAGAGATATAGAGAAGAGTTGGAGATGGTCTAATAAATTAAAACGAATTTATTGTAGATTTTTTTTGGGAGGAATTTATTGCAGATTTGTCTGCGAGAGAGAGAGAGAGAGAGAGAGATGGGACATTTGACCGGAGGTGCCAATGAGGTTGAAGCCACTAGCACCGTTCGCGGCTCGACCTCGGGATGGTGGAAGTTGCTCACTGTCGTTGCTTGGGGAGGTCGAGAGAAGAATTTGAGAAACTAGGAATGTAGGCATGTGTGAGAGAGAGAGAGAGAGGCCGAGAGGGGATCTGGCCATCAGGTTTGTGTTTGATTTGCCGCGACGGAGACAAGAGAGAGGAGACGGGGAGACCGAGAGAGGGGATCGGTGCTAGGGAGAGATGTGAAATGAGAGAATTGGCAGGGGGTTAGCCCCGTCACTGGTTCGAAAAATCTCTTTGCCGTTCTGGAGAGGGAGATTCGGATCCAACTTACACAATGGGTCTGTTTGGTTTAGGGTGGAAGTGAGAAAGTGAAGAATTGAGGAAGTGATAATAATTCTCTTTGAAACCTGGAATTGGTTAGTAAGTTTTCCGGTGTTTGGATGTTATTGGAAGTGTGATTTGAAAAATATTTGTTTTTTCCGGTGTTTGGATGGTAATGTGAAAGTAGAAGTGGAAAAGTTGACCACAAAGTTGACCGTAAAATAATATAAAATAAAAATTAATTAAGAAAAATAAAAA
>JAVJIF010021295.1:0-77468 GCA_038442645.1 Agave tequilana
TCTTGAACTTTGAAGCCGCATCAAGCTTCCATCGCTCTCCCTCCTTGTGGATACGACCGTATAGCCACTTCGCAACTACGGAAGAATCGCAAAGCAGTAACATCAACCCACACTTCCTTCTCTTATTTTAGTGCTTGCTTTTTTGCCGATCAATTTTGGCGCCATTGCCGGGGAGGAACGCTTTATTATTCAATACTAAAGATTGTTCTTTGTTTTTTGTGTGTAGAGAAGTACCAAGGAGCTCACTATCACGGGAAGCGAAAGAGGTGGCCAAGGACATTGCGCGAGGCACTCATTTGCCCTCGAAAAATTCGTGTAAAAGCGAGTTCTTCGTTGAGTACTAACAAACTCGTTTGTAGGGTGCCGAAAGCCGCTAAAAAAATTGCTTTCTAAATTTTTAGTTTCCTTGTATGCTTCACCTTTATTCATTTATAATAAACTCAACAGAATTCACTTGTTGCTTAATTGAAATTTGGATTAGCTTTTGCATTTAGGGCACGTGTCTATTTCAATTCATTTCATTTCTGTTGAAGAGTGCTGGAGAAAAGGTACGTGTGCATTCATATAGAATAGGACCAACATTTTTGAAGTGATTTACCGCTTTGAATGTTACTTGTTGTGATAAACTGCACACTTGCCATTGACATTAAGGGCAAAACCCAAAATAAACAAGATAGGTGGGGATTTCATCACCTTCCTTAGCCCTAAAAATCATCTCCAGTGCACTCACACTTTCCCAAGCCTTAACTAAAAATCAATAGACGTTGGCCCTAGGGACATCTCGGACTCACTAAGAGATTACCGAGGTTGAAAATTGCAATGACTATACTCCTGCAAAATCGGTGTCTAAGGAAAGTGGATTGAGAGGTAAAGCCTCGAAAGCTCCGTGGTTTGGCGTAATTAGGCCCGTGGCTCCCTCGGATACCTACACCTGAGCTTTGCCCTTTCCTGGCCGATTAGCTTGTATTCAATTCCTGCACCCTTCCCCAGAGAATCGACCAGTTAGGAGTCGTCTAGATCCAGGTACCTTAGACTAAGGCTTGTGGTTGTTTTTCTTTCTTTTGTTTGTTTTTTTCTTTTTTTTCGTTGTTTGTGTCTTCACGTTGGTTGTGGTGTGCTGCATGCAAGAGTGGGTGAGAGATCCGTCAACTTCTAGATTAATAAGAAATACTTCTCTACCTTGCATCCAAACCGGTGATGGCGTCACTTCAGGATAGATTTTACCCGATTAGAACTTCACTTCCATCTTGCATAAAACTTCCTGAAGCAAACGGAATAACTTTGAGTTAAAATCTCATTCATTAACACTCTTCCTAAATTTCATGGTTTAGAATCAGAGGACGCATACTTCTTTGTTAGGGATTTGAAGAAGTGTGCCTCATGATGCATATACCCCCAGCTAGGAGACGATGCCGTTAGGTTACGTTTCATCCCTTTTTCCCTAAAGAACCTAGCTAAGAAATGGTTGTACAGTTTGGCAGCAGATTCAGTCATGACGTGGATGATTTCGTCAAGGCTTTCTTGAAGAAATTCTACCTAATTCACAAAACTGCCCTCATTAGGAAGAACATTATGCAGTTTAGGAAAGAACCGAGCGACCCATTTTGGAGATACTTTGAGCGATTCAAAGATCTCCTAACTCAGTGCCCTCATCATGGTGTGGAGAAATGGCGTCAGTGCCAGATTCTCTACGATGGTCTAGACTATCAAACAAAGACCCTGTTAGAAACGATGTGTCAGGGAGGGTTCTTGCAGAAGGATGAGATCAGGGTTGGGATTTATTTGAGGATTTAGCTGAGAAACCCTGTAATGGGAGCCAGCCTCGGAGAAACCTAGGAATTCACAATCTATAACTTCAAGAGAGGGCTCCTATCTCTAGAATCATCCATAGCTGCCGAGGCTAAGATTGCTACCCTAATGAGAAGGATAGAGGCTCTGAAAACTAAAGAGCCTACCAATGTCAGCCAGATCAACCCACCACCAATTCACATCCGGGTTGTTCGTACTGTCAGGCACCAAACCCATGTCTTTGAAGAGTGCCCTGTTTTCCACACCCAACAAGTGCCACCGAACACTTGAACCGCGGCTTATTCACGGCCGCCACACAACCCCTACTCACAAACATACAATCCCGGCTGGAGAAATCACCCCAATTTCTCCTGGCCCAAAACAATCCTCCCAGGCCTAATTTTTCCAATAATTTTCACCATCCTACTCCTCCACCAACTTTTCCCAGTGAAGCCCCTAGCTTCCTCCTCCAAGCTCACCAATGGAAAGAAAATCAGTAAATTGGAGGAGAGCATAGAGGCTTTCATAAAGTCCCAAACCGCTTTATGCAAAATCAGGGACAAACTCTGAACAATCATTCACAGGCATATCGAGATGGAATGCAGATGAGCCAGTTACCTCGCTCCCTAAGTGAAAGACCAAGGGTACTTTGCCTAGTTAGCCGCTAGTTACCCAAAAGCCTCCATCAAGCATATGATTCAGGATTCATCGATTAACCAGTGCAATGTTGTTCACACACTGCGATCTGGAAAGAAGGTAGACAACCAGGTCTACCAACAGAAAAGTCCAGTCCATCCTGATCCCACTCCAGCCTCCACCTCTGCTAGTTCCTCCCAATCCGCTCTACAAACATCTGACGAGGACAAAGCTGCTAAACAAGTTCATAAGCCTGTAGCACCCTTTCCCAATAGGCTTAAGAACAACAATAAGAATATGCACTTGGAGAAAATGCTGAGATGTTCAACCAGGTCAAATTGAATGTGCCACTTCTTGACGCTATCTAACAAGTCCCGGCTTATGCCAATTTCTTAAGGATATATGTACGAAGAAGAGAAAGACCAATGTGCCCAAGAAGTGTTCTTGGCCACTATATAAGCGAAATTCTGTCTGGTCCCATTCCGGTGAAATACAAGGATCCCGGATGTCCCACCATTTCCTGCACCATTGACAGACCGAAATCAGTAAGCGCTTCTTGACCTGGGAGCAAGTATCAACTTGCTACCTCTTTCAGTATACCAGCACTTGGGTATCAACATCGCATGGACAGGACTGACCCATTGGCTATCAAAAATGGGATAAATTATCCCATTGTCTAAGTTTGACAATTTCAGCATGAACAGCTTCTTGCATTATAGGGTTCAACCTACACTGCGGGCCTCTTTTAGGTGTAGCGTCTCATTGAGATGATGCGATGTTGAACGATGGTCAGACTTATCCTTTATATCGGTCATAGTCCAACCAATGGCTTCCCTATGTTTTCTTAGAATTGCTTTAGGATCTTCTTCTTCCCCATCATTTAAATGGGAGGCAATGATGACAGGAAAGGTCTCTTGTTCACGGATAGACGTACTTGAGATACGCAGGTAGGCTTTCAATTCTAAGAAAGAGGAGGCTCACTGGAAGGACTAGTGAAATAGTTCGAGGCCCAATTCACATCAAAATCTACAACCTGATCAAGATTAAAGTCGTCAGACTCTAACCCGAAGTCACACTTAGTTTCTAGTTCCAATTCTTCCTATGTTCACTTGTTAAGTTCTCAATTAGGTTGACTTCAAATGTTTGATCCTCAAAATCGCGAGGTTGTTTTCCCTAGATTGAAGCATTGACTTCTCTAGTCATGTCCCCAAAGGTTAACCTCATGGACCATTCCTACAATTGATGATGGCATTGGCTGTAGCAAGGAATGGTCGTCGTAGGATAACAGAGTTTGAGCCCTATGATTGGAGTTGACACAGGTTTGTGTCTCCATAACTATGAATCGACAAGGTAAATAAACTCTCCTACCCTGATCATAACATCATTAATCTCCCCTTTTGGAACTTTTACTGAACGGTCAGCCAGTTGGATGGTGATTCAAGTTGGACTAAGATCGCCCAACCCGAGTTATTGATAAACTGAGATTGGAGCAAGTTGATACTTGCCCCCAGTCAAGGAGTGCACGACTAATCTCGGCTTGTCCTATTGTACAGGTAATGGTGGGACTACCTGGATCCTTGTACTTGACAGGGATCGGACTCGATAGTAGCTCACTAATGTTAGTGGCTAAAGACCTTTTTTGGTACATTAGTCTTTCTCTTCTTGGTGCACATGTCCTTAAGAAACTTAGCATAGGAAGGGACTTATTGGATGGCATCAAGAAGTGGCATATTTATCTCACTTGATTAAATATCTCAATTATCTTGTCCATGTGTGAATTTTGCTTGTTATTTTTCAGCCTATTAGGAATGGTACTATAGGCTGGTGCACCTGACTGGTTGACTTATCTTTTTCAGATTCGTCAGAATTGGAAGGATTTGGATTAGATGAGGTGGATGCTTGATTGTGGTTGTGCTGAATGGGATTGGTTGGCGTTGACACTTGATTATCAACTCTCTTTCCTGACCTAAATGTATGAACAACATTACATTGATTTAATGAATGATCCTCAGCCAAATGAGCTTGTTGAGAATTTCTCGGATTGGTTATTGGCTGACTAGGCAGGGTACCCTTCTATCTCTCATTCTGTGGAGTGGCTAGTTGGCCATTATTGAACCTCTAACCTCTGTATAGTTTGCATGAGAGAATCTTGGTTTTTTCATGTATCTTCCATGTTTCTTTCGAAGTCAGTCATTCTCCTTTCTAGTTGAGGATTCTTGAAGGAGGATTATGGAGCTTGGTTGGGAAGTTCTGTTGATAGTTTGAAAAGTTAGGTGGATGATTGGGAGAATTATTATGGAAATTGGAAAAGTTGGGTTGATTATTGGAGAATTATTGGCATGAGGGAAGTGGCTAGCATGATTTGATCGTGAATGGTCATTGTTATTTTAGCTCCATGAGAAATTAGGGTGATTTCTCCAGCCAGGATTGTACGTTGGTGCGTAAGGATTATTGTTTGGCCTTGAAAAGGCCACATTCATCGTTCATGGTATTGTTGCTGAGCCTGAAACACAGGGCACTCCTCGAACACATGATTCATGCTTGACAGTAAGTGTAGCCCGGAGTTGAAAATTGGTTTAGGCTGACTTGATTGACTGGACTTTGGTTCCTTCGTTTCTAGAGCTTCCAGTCTTCTTGCTAGGTTAGCTAACTTAGCCTCATTAGCGATGGATGATTCGATAGAATGGAGACCTCCTTTTGAAGAGATGGGAGTTTGGATTCCTAGAGGTCTCACTAGTAGGTTCCCATTGGATGGTCTTTTCAGCTAGGTTTTCATACAGAGCCCATCCTTTATTTTCCCTTCTGCAAGAATCCCCCTTGGCACATACTTTTATAGGAGGGTTTTGGTAGATAATCTAAATCGTCATAAAGAATTTGGCATTGTCGCCATTTCTCTATTCCATGGTGTGGACACTGGACAAGGAGGTCTTTAAAGCGTTCAAAGTACCTCCAGAACGGTTTCACTCGGTCTTGCTTGAATTGCTGATTGTCTTCCTAATGAGAGCGGTCTTATGAATTGGATAGAATTTCTTCAAGAAGACTTGATGAAACCATCCCAAGATGTGATAGAACCGACCGCTAGTTGTAAAGCCATTTCTTTGCTAGGTCCTTAAGAGCGAAAGGGATAAATCTCAACCTAATAGCATCGTCTACAAGGTGTGGGATTTTCATCATTAGACATACTTCTCAAATTCCCTTATGAAGAAGTAAGTATCTTCAGACTCTAAGCCATGAAACTTGGGGAGTGTTGATGAATTGAGGCTTGAGCTCAAATTGTATTCTGGTCCGATGGAAGTAGAATGCAAGATGAAAGTGAGTTCGAATGGGATAGAACCTATCCTGCAAGGATGTTGGTTGAGCCATAACCGGATCAAGTCTTGGTCCAAACTTGGGGTGATGTTTGTTTTCTAGTCAACCTAGATGAGTTAGGGTCTCTTGACCACACTTGCATACACAAACAAGTTTACCACAGTCAACAAGAGTAATCAACCAAGCCTAGTCTAAGGTAACCTTGACCTAGACAACTCCTAACTGGTTGATTGTCCACAGGAGGTATAATGTAGACTTTGACCACAAGCTAATCAGCCAGGTCTGGGTAAGATTGGTGGGAGGTTATCCGTCAAAGACTTTCTTAATTAAGTAACCACCAATCTTCGGGCTTTCGCCCTCAATCCCCTTCCTAGACACTGATTTGGCAGGAGTCAAATTCCAATACCTTCCCTCTTAGGATAATCTCCTAGTGAGTTCGAGATGTCCCTAAGGCCAACGTCTATTAGATTTTACTTAGGCTTAGGTTGTGCGTGCTTGAGATGGTTTGTGGGCTAAGGAAGGGTATGACTTCCCCACCTTATCTTGAATTGGGTTTTGCCCTTAGAGTTAATTGTGCAAAGTGTGCAAGATATAGAAAGTAGCATTCAAAAGCAAATATCACCCAAGAATGTTTCCTAAACTATATGCTATGCATACATACCTTGTCTCCAGCTCTCTTCAACAGTAATTATAAAATAAACGTAATTAGACAAATGCTTGATGCAAGTCTAAACGTTTTTTAAGCAATTAACAATCACTCAAATTACTGTTGGATTAAACGGGGATGGTAGATAACAGAAATAGCAAGAATATACGTACAAAAACTTAATTTTTTTTGCGAGCAATATGTCCTGCAAAAAGAGTTTTAGTAGTCCAACGAAATTTTCAACTTTTGCAACGCAATTTCTTGAAATTCTGTTTCCTACTTTCGAGAGTTGGGGCACAGAATTTGCAAGTCTTCTCTTGCAAAGCTTGAATGCTATATCTGAATCTTAAAGTCCCTGAAACAACACACAAACTTGTTAGACAAATACACAGTCCCTTCCCGGTACGGCGCCAAAAATTGATTGCAAAAATGAAAGAACAATCACAGAGTTAAGAAATTACCGTGTAACTTTGTGGCTAACGGGTCGTGTCCACGAGGAGGATGCGATGAAAGCTTTTCGGTGTTTCGTTTAACAAAGAATTGTGCTCGTTTTTATTGAAAAGAGATTGGAAGAAGGAGATGATTAAAGAGAAATTGCAACTTTGGAGAAGACTTTGGAGCAGGTGATTCAAAAAACTTTGAAATTGTTTTGTTTGTTTTAAATATAAGAAGGAGGAAATTCTGGGCTCACTATCTCACTACTCAACTGTTTATTCTTCTATTGAAATCCTTGTGCCTTAACTTGATCATAGACAAAACTTAAGGTTGACTTTAGAAAGTTTGAAGTAAAGCATATAAGATGGTTGGAAAGTTAACTCTTTTCTTTAAGAAATCGTTTTGAATCGAATGTTAATCATTAAGCGCGAAGACAAGTATGAGATAAAAACAAGTTCAAGAGACGTTCTAAAGAAGTATGAAGTTAAGAATCCAAACCCATCCTCATGTGCCTTCAAGAACACTTTCAAGAAGAAAGACTTTAAGTTAGGCATGCAAATGATTCATTGGGTTTTTTTCATTAAAATCAGAAAAGAAGAAGAATTGGAGAGAGGTACAATAGTGAGCCTAGAAAATCAATTTAGCTACTCATGGAAGTTAAAGAAAATGCAAGTAAATAACGCAAGACATACCGTAATATGAGTGGAAGAATGTTGCTTGATTCTTGTATTGATGTCACTGCAATCTTCAAGTACAAGCACTCGATTCCTCTCTCTCACAAGTATTTGTACTGAACTACAAATTGCAAAACAAAAATACAACTTTTGTGCTATCTAACAAAGAACCTAAACCTAAAAGTATAACAACAATTCTAATCCTAGTCTTCGCTCCCTTTTGCCCTGTTGAAACTGGTATTTATAGGAAAAACCAAAGGGGGAAGATCCCAGAAGATTTGGGGAGCACACGCTCCCCCAACTGCCACTACAAAGCCACAAAATTCGGCTAGGGCCGCGTTTTCGCGGCCCTGGTGTGGCCATGTGGCACACCCAATTGGTGGGAGCTCCTGGTTTGGTGATTCTCCTGTATCTTCTTCTGGTTTTCTCGTTTCTACTCCAGGATTTGACGAAACAGTCTTTAATTGTTCGCTTCAACCGTTTGATTTTGGAGGATTCTTTTCAACCGATTTTCAACCTCTCTGATATGCCAAGATTTTGCCCTGATTCCTTGATTTCAAATTTATTCTGAATTAAATCAGAATTTGTGGGCTTTTGGGCTTGTTTCTCTTTCCTTTCTTTTAGCAATTGGGCCTACATTAAACAAAGAAGAAGAAGACTTATTAATAAGATTTTTAGCTAAAAAGTATTGTAGGTGACAATGTATATGCAAATATGTGACTGATCAGTACGAGGTGTCAGTGTCAAAGACATAACATGTCACCTCTGATTTTAGGTCCCCAATCTGACACCTGAGCTTGATTTTCCCCATCGGGCGCATACCATTGGCATTGAAGTCATAGATGGTTGTCTGAGTGGCACTCAACTAATGGGTGGGATCCCCAAATGTTGCTTTGACCCTGCGGGGGCATAATGCTCAACGCGGATCCTGGATCAACCTGAATACGTCTCTCTTCAGATGATCCAATATACCCTGTGTAGTACAGGGGTCTATCATGCTTCCCTTTGACTTGCATGTCTTCTAGGGTGAAGGTGATGCAGGGAAGCTGCTTCAAGGCACGGTGGCAATGGTTGTCGTCTTTCTCTTGACATGTAGCAGGATATGGGTTACGAAAATCTCTGTATCTGCTAATGCTTCTCTTAGAGCATCTGTTGTAGACTTGAAAAGCCTCAGAAGCTTATATGAGAGTGATTCAAGCAGGGATGTTGGCTAGCTGAGCCAAGACATCAAATGAAGGGAGTTGATGGTTCCGTACCGCTTTTCAGAAGAGCTTTGACATATCGAAGTTCTTTTTGTTTTTCCATGGGGGCCTTGTGGACTGCTCAATCGCCTCCTCAGCTGGCTGTGGGAGCTTACTACTGGCTCACTATACTGTTTCATGTACTGCTTGCTAGATCGAGTCTTTGATGCGGGAGGTATGCCAATGTCAGCAACATGGGCGGACTCCTCGTCTCCTGAACTAGTATGGGAGGCAACATCTTCCTCGGTTTCTCTCGTAGAGATGCTCACCACATTGCTGAAGGATTATTTAATCTTTCCTCTGGATTTCCTGCTTGTGTTAGTTGTCCACTACTGGCTTTTGATAATGTTGGATAGACCTACATTGTCTCTCCTTAAGGAGTGTGGATGGGGATAAGACCTTTCTCCCTCTGGTTGTGACCATCAGTGTTGATCACTCTAAATTTCCTTTTCGGGATGGGAACCACTCCGGTTGGTGCTAGCGGAAGATTTCATCCAAATTGAATCGGTGACGTAGCTGTCATGTTGGCGGTCACCTTCTTCTGTTCTGGACGAGCTTTAACCCTCTACATCGATTAGCGCCTGAAGGACATTTTTAAAGATGTAGCAGTTCTTGGTAGGGTGTCCTAGCATCTGTGATATAAACAGTAGTTGGGATCTTTCATCATCCCCACCTCTTCGAGGCGTCTAATCTCCAAAAACTTGAGCCTGTTACTCTTTTCGAGTAACTTGAATAAAGAGACCACGTGCTCATCCTTGAAGGAATACGATTTGTTTCCATGTGGTTGACTGGAAGCCATACCTCTCTTGACTGACTGGGTCCTTGGAGATGATTTAGATTTCGTCACAAGATTATCCCTTCTTCTTGGTTTAGAAATGACTCTGGTGCGCATCGCATTGATTTGTCGGGTCTTGGCTTGCTATCTTTTTTCCTCAGCCTTAACTCGCGATGTTCTCTTCTGCCTGCCCCCTTGTAGTACCAACTGCTTCCAAGTGCGACATTTTGCCACCCCCATTTGAGCGAGTAGGGAAGTTTGTAGATTGTAACAGCTTGTCTCAACTAGTGTGGACTGCGTCATGCCGCTAGGACAATTGGAGTGCCATGCTCCAATATCTCTCGATGAAGGTTTTGATGGACTCTCCTTTCCTCTACTTGGCTGCAAGGAGAGTCAGCACCGAGATCTCTGAATCGTTCTCAAAGAAACGAGCCAGAATAACTTATTGAGGTCGGCCCATTTTTAAATTGAGCCGGTAGGAAATTTCATGAACCATTCAAAGGTGACCCTCCCTAAGGTGCCATGAAAAACGAGCCAAAATGGCATCGTTTGATACTACATTCCTGATTAGTATCCAGTATTGCATATTTTACATCATAACTCCCATGCATATTACAAATAAATATGTGATTTTTACTCCTCTTCTCTACTTATTTGCAGGTACACAATTAATGGAGAGATATTCAAATAATCACTTAATTACCACTAATTAAGGTGATTAATTAAAAGATTAAAGATAAAGCCAAATCAAATCCAGATCTAGAGAGATCCGCGCAACAAACTCAGAATCCAAGTATGCCACGTGGCCAACCACCTTGTAACCAATCTCCAACAGAAAAATCTCCATCAACGGCCAGGATCAAGCCGCGGGGCGCGGCATGGGCGCGGCAGTTGCATGGAGATTTGGTCCCGGATTTTGTGGCAACAAACCTCTCTCTGGAAGCTTCTCAGTTCTCCTATAAATACCCCATGAAGACCTGCGTACAGAGACTGATCAGAGAAGAGAGAGAGATTAGTGAATAGATTGTAATTTTGTTAGGTTTTGTTTAGGATTTTTAGTTCTCTCTAGGATCTTCTCCTCCCTAGATTTCATTGCAAGAGAGATTTGTATGAGAGAGAGAGCTTGTATCAACAAGGAGTGACAACTTGGAGCTATACAAGGATTGATCCATTCTCTACATATCTACTTGAGCTTGATTCTAGTTTGTCTTCTTCACTTGCTTTTATTTTGCTTTGTTACTTGCTTTGTTAATTTCTAGCAATTTATTCATGCTTTGTTTTCTTTTTGTAATGGCTTGTAGTAGCTAATTCCTTCTCCATGAACTAGCTAACTACTACCTTGCTAACTTCTAGCTCATGTGTGATTGCTTTACTTCATCTTGCAATTTGTATGGTCTTCTCTTCTCCGATGGGTTTCTTTTCATTTCTTGGCAAGATTTTGTTGTAATTCTCCATATGATTCATGTGTGCCTCACTTGGAGCCTAGTCTTCGAACTAGTGCCTTGATGGAACATGGAGATGGAAGCACCAATATGCTATTTGATGTATAACTTCACTACTTCCATTAGTGAATGTTGTATGTTCTTCATTTGCATCACTTGAGTGTAGCTCTTTTGATTCCATCAGTGAAAGTCTATTTGTAGGCCTATGACCATCTATGGAGGCTATAAGACAAGTCCAAGAATGTTTCCCCATCATCCATGTGAGAAGGTAATTAGACCACAAGCAAGACACATCCATGCCGATGAATCAACATGAGGCACGCATCACTATCACGGAGTTTAGTAAGTCTTTAGCAAGGTAGTTAAGGTTAACTAGTCATGGATTTCTTTCATTCAAAGTTTTCTTGATTTTACTTTCTTTTTAGTTGTTAGTTCAAATCCATCTCAATCTTGATTTCTCCCGATTTCCACCATGAACATAGCCACCAATTCTTTGATTTGTTTTTCTTTGATTCTTTATTCTTTTGAAACATAGAAGAATTCTCGTTTCCTCTTCTCACTAGTATCGTGAAGCTTCTATCGCGAGCTCTCCCTGAGATCCGACTCGGTATAGCCCTATGCTATAGCGGAGACAAGAAGGGTACATCAAATACATTTCTATACTCATAATAAGTACACTTTTCCGTCTAATCAATTTTTGGCGCCGTTGCCGGGGAGAGCGACGGTATTTTTAAAGTGAGAAACTAAACGATATATCTTCTCTGTTGCAGGTACAGGTTGAAGATTCAGAAATATTTGCACAGCAGAATCATATAAGTGGACCTGGGCCTCTGCTCAAGAAAGCAGAGCCCAGGATCCCTCTATTGTGCCGCGGATCCACAAGAATTGCCGTGGAACGCGGCACTTTAGAGTTCACTACTTATAAAATTTTTGAAGGGGCTTCTGCTCTGCAAGATACTGCTGCCTATATACTTCATTTCCTGTATACTTCACTGTATTCCTGTTAATTAATTCAACAGTAAGTAATTGGTTGATAATTGCTAAAAAATTGTTAGACATCTTGCATTATAGGCACGTGTCTTTCAATTACTTTAAATTTACTGTTGAAGAGTGCGTGGGACAAGGTACGTGATTCATTGCATATAGACTAAGACTCACTCTTTGTTTGATTTTTCTTACTTGGAGTGAACCTTGTTTGTTTCTATCTCGTACACTTGCACAATTAATTCTAAGGGCAATTCCTGTAAATAACATAAGGTGGGGGAGGTCATTACCCTTTCCTTAGCCCGGAAATCATTTTCCCCACGTACTCACAATCCTAAGCTTGTAAATAAAATTTGATAGACGTTGGCCCTAGGGACATCCGGACTCACTTAGGAGATTATCCTAAGGGGAAAAGTGTTGGAAATTGACTTCTGTAAAATCGTGTCTAGGAAAGGGTTGAGGGCCGAAAGCCCGAAGGTTGTTGGTTACTTAATTAAGGAACGTCTTCGGACGGAAAACCTCCCAGCAACCTTACCCTTCCCTGGCTGATTTGCTTATAGTCAGAGTCTACACCAAACCTCCTGTGGACAGTCTATTTAGGAGTCATCTAGGACCAGAAACCCTAGACAAGCTTGGATTGATTTTTTCTTTTGTTGTTTGTTATTTTTCTTTTTTCGCTGGTGTGATCGGTGCACGTTGTTTGTGATTGTATATACAATAGTGGTTTTGTGATCCTAATTCTTTCTACACTTACACTTCCACAACCACTTCATCATGACCAACAACGTCTCACTTCAGGATCGATTTTATCCGATTCGCACCTCCATTCCTTCATGCATTCTTCTCCCCGAGCCAAATGGAAATCACTTCGAGCTGAAACCACAATTCATTAGTACACTTCCCCGATTCCATGGTCTTGAGTCTGAGGACGCGTACCTCTTTATTCGTGAGTTTGAAGAGGTATGCCAAATGATGAGAATTTCCCACCTGTCTGAGGATGCTGTTAGGTTACGGTTCATACCGTTTGCACTTAAGGATTTAGCTAAGAAATGGCTTTATAGTCTTCCTGTCAGTTCCATATCTTCATGGGATGATTTTGTTAAGGTCTTTCTTAGGAAATTCTATTCTATCCACAAAACAGCCCTCATGAGAAAAACATAATGCAATTCAAGCAAGAACAAAATGAACCTTTCTGGAAATATCTTGAGCGTTTCAAAGACCTCTTAGCCCTATGTCCCCATCACGGCATAGAGAAATGGCGGCTATGCCAGATTATCTATGATGGATTAGATTACCAAACGAAAACACTTTTAGAATCCATGTGCCAAGGGGAATTTCTGAAGAAAGATGAACATCAGGGGTGGGATCTCTTTGAAACCCTAGCTGAGAAAACCATTCAGTGGGAGTCTTGTCCTGACAAACCGACTCCCACCACTTCCAGAACTGGTACACAATCCAAAGAATCCTCTCTAGCTTCAGAAACCAAGATCACACAATTAATGAAGAGGATAGAGTTGCTTGAGTCAATAGGGAATTCTGTGGTCAACCAGGTCAACCCATTGCCTTTGATTAGACCAGGTTGCACCAAATGTCAAGACCTTAGCCATGTTGTTGAGGAGTGTCCATTGTATCAGCCCCCATTTCAGGAGAACATGAATGCAACTTTTACCAGACCCCCATACTCCAACACTTACAATTCAGGATGGCAGAACCATCCAAATTTTCCTTGGAGTCAGTCTGGTCCTGAGCATCATATGCCACCACTTCCACATCTGTACAATGCTCAGTTTCATCCATCCAGTTTCAGTCAGAATTCACTGTATGTTCATCCATCTCAAAGTCCACCACAGTCATATCAGTCTTATCAGAATCCTCCACCATTCTACCAATCACAATTCCAATCTCCATACCCTCAATATCCACCCCAAAATAATTCCGAAATATCTGAGTTGAAACAAATGATAGAAACCTTAACAAAAAACCAGCAGCAGGAGTTGAATGAAATGAAGGTCCAAATTGGGCAATTGGCTGAGAATCAAAGAAATTTGTTCCCAAATCAGCCATTGCTAAATCCCAAAGTTGAAGATTCAGGACCCAGTCACTGTCATGCCATTCATACCCTGAGATCTGGTAAACAAGTTGACAATAAGGTTTCTAGTCCACAATCTCATCCAGTACCAAAGCCTACACCTCATGTCCCAATACAACCAACTTTTGACAAACTATCCTCTAGTTCAGAGCCATCCACTTCCAAGGCAAAGGGTGAAGAAAAGGTAGATGAGCATACATACAAGCCTATAGTTCCATATCCAAATAGGCTGAGAAATAACAAGTCAAATGCTCACATGGAGAAAATAAAAGAAACATTCAATAAGGTCCAAATCAATGTCCCTCTCCTTGATGCCATTCAACAAGTACCATCATATGCTAAATTTTTGAAGGAAATGTGCACCAAGAAGAGGAAGACCCAAGTCCCTAAAAAAGTCTTCCTTGCATCATCCATTAATGAGTTGCTCACTGGTCCAATTCCTGTTAAGTACAAAGACCCAGGGAGCCCCACCATTTCATGCATCATAGGACAGACTACAATAAATAGGGCACTTCTTGATTTGGGGGCCAGTATCAATCTCCTGCCTTTCTCTGTGTACCAACAATTGGGGTTAGGTGATCTTCTCCCGACCCAAATGACCATTCAATTGGCTGACCGCTCTGTTACTAAACCCAAGGGGGTAATTCAAGATGTCCTTGTCAAAGTTGGAGAATTCTTTTATCCTGTTGACTTTGTTGTCCTTGAAACAAAACCAGTATCAAATTCCAATCAAAGGGCACAAATTCCTGTCATTCTTGGTCGACCATTCCTGGCTACTGCAAATGCAATCATTAATTGCCGGAATGGATCAATGAGGTTGACTTTTGGTAACATGACACATGAACACAATGTCTTCCACACACAGCCTCACAAAACAAAAGATCAAACATTTGAGGTTAATTTCATTAGTAACAATTGTGAGGAGGAAGGTGAAGATCCAAAAGATGAGTCACAACCTTGTGATTCTCTTATCCGAGTACCCTTTCAAACGGGGAAAGTTGATTTGGATACTTTCACTTTCAATAAGCCAACTAAGAGTGTATTAGAACCTCCAATTGATATATCTTTTGAAGACTTGTTTGCTGATGAGATCATGTGTTTAGATGAGTCAACTCGGGGTAAGTTAGCTAATTGTCCACTTCCGGATGTTGACTTGAGCTTTGAAGAATTATATGGAGAGGAGTTAAAATTTCTAAAACACTGGAAGTGATGAGATTCTGAGTGAGAGTGGTGATAAGGACTTTGTGTGTGAACGATGTGGTGGAGAGAGTATGAATGAACATAACAACCAATTGAAACTGGAAACACCTAGGGTTAAAATAATTCAGACCGTTTCCCAATGGAGTTCAAGAAAGAGAACACATTGGAACGATGGGAAACGGGCCAGAGGGAAGCGACCAAAAACCCAGGTGAGAGTTACATTTGTATATTCCTTGTAAATAATTTTTCCTACCTCTTACCTATTTCATGCATACATTTACCATAATGCATTGAGGACAATGCATGAAATAAGTGTGGGGAGGGTTTACTAACATAGGATTTTCTTTTCTTTATAGGATTTTTATTTTTTAGGACTTTTATTTTTCTTTTTAGGTCTTTTATTTTTAGATTTTATCTTTTTTCTATTTTTAGATTTTATCTTTTTTCTAGATTTTCCATTTTCTTTTTAGATTTTGCTTTTCTTTTAGAAAAATATAAATAAAAAAAAATATAAATAAAAAAATAAAAATAAACTTTTTGAAATAAGAAACAAAGTTTTGATCTATTTTTAAGAAAATTAAGATGTATCTTAGAGATTAAGAAAGCCTTAATTATGACATCTTAAACCTAGTTGAAGTAATAGATCTTGTTTGAAAATTATAGGCTAAGTAAGTAAAATTGAGGAGATATTTTTATCTTGCATTTTTTGCCTTAGATAATATGCACTTTACACTTACACATTTCTTGGGATGGAAACAAAGACCAAAAATGCCATATATATATATTATAAAAAAAAAAAAAAAAAAAAAAAAGAAAAAAAAAAAAAAGAAAAAAAAAATATATATAAATAAAAGATCACTTATTAAGCTGGGAAATTGTGCCTCAAGAAGCATGATGACTCACGCCTAACAGTGATCTCACTTATTAAGCTGGGTAATTGTGCCTCAAGAAGCATGATTATTCACGCCTAACGGTGATTAAGAATAATCCCTCTTAGTTTTGTGGCCTTTTTCACTTGAGTCCTTAAACCCGAGGGATGTTTCCTCATCTGGTGCCCTAAGACCATCTGGTCTGGGAGTCATCGGTTATAGGCTCGCTACATGGGTGAATTAGAAAGCCTAATAAAACTAAGGGAAGAAAAAGAAAAAAAGAATATATATAAATAAATGGCTTGATGGTTGGAGTTGAAATCCCAGAAATCTTCACTTACACGGTGTGCATATTATCTAGGTTTTATGAAAGATAAAATATTCAATCCAATTTTGAATTCTTACCTTAATTAAAGACAAGATCTTGCATGGATACTAAGTTTAAGGGAGAATGATTATAGGTGGACTTATGACCTAGGATCACTTATATTTTCGCAAAAATAGTTCGTAAACTTGTCTCTTATTCAAAATGCGTTTTCAAAACACTAACATTTGTCTTCTTTCTTTATGGATTTTGTGGGTGCAATCCGCTGAAAACCCTCAGGAGACAACACTCCTCCTCTAGGGTAACCTAGAGGTTTAACGGCTTGTTGCACATGCTCAGTGCAATCGCGTCACCTGCGAAAGTGGTGTAATAAATTGTTAGTCTAGATTTTCTTTTTCTTTGTTTTGCTCGGGACGAGCAAACGAATAAGTGTGGGGGTGTGATTAGTATCCAGTATTGCATATTTTACATCATAACTCCCATGCATATTACAAATAAATATGTGATTTTTACTCCTCTTCTCTACTTATTTGCAGGTACACAATTAATGGAGAGATATTCAAATAATCACTTAATTACCACTAATTAAGGTGATTAATTAAAAGATTAAAGATAAAGCCAAATCAAATCCAGATCTAGAGAGATCCGCGCAACAAACTCAGAATCCAAGTATGCCACGTGGCCAACCACCTTGTAACCAATCTCCAACAGAAAAATCTCCATCAACGGCCAGGATCAAGCCGCGGGGCGCGGCATGGGCGCGGCAGTTGCATGGAGATTTGGTCCCGGATTTTGTGGCAACAAACCTCTCTCTGGAAGCTTCTCAGTTCTCCTATAAATACCCCATGAAGACCTGCGTACAGAGACTGATCAGAGAAGAGAGAGAGATTAGTGAATAGATTGTAATTTTGTTAGGTTTTGTTTAGGATTTTTAGTTCTCTCTAGGATCTTCTCCTCCCTAGATTTCATTGCAAGAGAGATTTGTATGAGAGAGAGAGCTTGTATCAACAAGGAGTGACAACTTGGAGCTATACAAGGATTGATCCATTCTCTACATATCTACTTGAACTTGATTCTAGTTTGTCTTCTTCACTTGCTTTTATTTTGCTTTGTTACTTGCTTTATTAATTTCTAGCAATTTATTCATGCTTTGTTTTCTTTTTGTAATGGCTTGTAGTAGCTAATTCCTTCTCCATGAACTAGCTAACTACTACCTTGCTAACTTCTAGCTCATGTGTGATTGCTTTACTTCATCTTGCAATTTGTATGGTCTTCTCTTCTCCGATGGGTTTCTTTTCATTTCTTGGCAAGATTTTGTTGTAATTCTCCATATGATTCATGTGTGCCTCACTTGGAGCCTAGTCTTCGAACTAGTGCCTTGATGGAACATGGAGATGGAAGCACCAATATGCTATTTGATGTATAACTTCACTACTTCCATTAGTGAATGTTGTATGTTCTTCATTTGCATCACTTGAGTGTAGCTCTTTTGATTCCATCAGTGAAAGTCTATTTGTAGGCCTATGACCATCTATGGAGGCTATAAGACAAGTCCAAGAATGTTTCCCCATCATCCATGTGAGAAGGTAATTAGACCACAAGCAAGACACATCCATGCCGATGAATCAACATGAGGCACGCATCACTATCACGGAGTTTAGTAAGTCTTTAGCAAGGTAGTTAAGGTTAGCTAGTCATGGATTTCTTTCATTCAAAGTTTTCTTGATTTTACTTTCTTTTTAGTTGTTAGTTCAAATCCATCTCAATCTTGATTTCTCCCGATTTCCACATGAACATAGCCACCAATTCTTTGATTTGTTTTTCTTTTGATTCTTTATTCTTTTGAAACATAGAAGAATTCTCGTTTCCTCTTCTCACTAGTATCGTGAAAGCTTCTATCGCGAGCTCTCCCTGAGATCCGACTCGGTATAGCCCTATGCTATAGCGGAGACAAGAAGGGTACATCAAATACATTTCTATACTCATAATAAGTACACCTTTTCCGTCTAATCAATTCCCAGTTTGGGATTTGAAGTAGTATATGTGCTGGTTCGGTGACCCTTTACCATCAAAAGTGTGAAGGTCGGGGCCTTGAGTTTGGGAAGGTAGGGAGCCGTATCGCACTCTGTTGGGTAGGGTCGGACTATTCCCACTTCTTGGAGTCCGTCTCGGTTGTCGAGGGCCTCAAGGTGTTGCTCTTATTTACTCATCCTTTTGGAATGAGTGCTCATGTTCTCTGAGTTATCCTCCTCTTCAGATGAAGACTTGGGTGGCTCATAGTCAAAATGCTCTTCATTCTCGGTGTTCACAGAGGATGAGCTCTCCCCTTTCTTTCATTTGCCCTTGGACTTCTTGGAAGGAGTCTTAGCCTTCAGTTTCTTTTTGTCCTTAAGCAGTTGTGATAGCATCTGCTTAAGAGTGTCATAGATTCTTACTGATCCCGAATCATATCGAACTGCTCCTGTTGGACTCAGGCCTACTCTTCGAATTGCTTGGCCATCTCCTCGGGAGTTCCCACCATGTATGCAAAGGCGGTTGTCCTTGAGCTGGAATTCAAAGATTGGGATTCGATGATGGCGAAATGCTCATCATTCACCCTAATCCCCCTAGCCAACAGATTTTAGTCAACTGGGGCGATCATTCCTGTGCGGGTCTAAGTGTGTCAATAGACCCCTTTAGGTTCAATAAGGACATCTTTCAAACTTAGAGAACGATCAGCATCTGAGTCCTCTGAGCTAACAGCCAGTTGCTTTCCCTTGGACTTACTTAGTGTGAAACTCGGCCCCACCATGTTTGTAGTCACTTCTAGGTACTCGATGTCAGAGAATGATTTTTTCTTCCAGAATCATCATCTTTTGGCTGACTATGAAGCCGTTGACAACCGGCTAAGCACCATAAGTTTATTTATCTGAAAGCCACAATGGCAATCAGAAAGCACTGTCGAGATTAGTTGCTCGCAGTGGCATCAAGGGGCGATCTGATTGACGCTCCTCTTTCTTATCAGGTAGTAACTCAGGTCCGTTGAGGGGACATATGAGGAACTAGCCTCTAACCCCTGGAGGTGAGGGCTTTTGGGCTGAACGCGGGTCTCGTATTTTCTTGTTGAAATGCGAACCTCGCGTTGAGTTAAAACACGGCCGTCATGTTTTGTTGAAACGCAAGCCTCACGTTCTGAGACAGACAGAGGGAAGGCCTCACGTTTGGAGCCATTAAAATACAAGTCTCGCATTTGACGTGGACGTCGTGTTGTTGAAGAATGTGGGACTCGCGTTTTGGGATGAAAACACGGTCCTCGCATTGCTTAGAGAAATGCGGGTATAAACCTCGCGTTCTAAGTCTGCAGAATAGATTGCTTCTACAGCATCTTCGAGTTGTTATCGACGAGCGCGACATCTTTGTCGACGTTCAGCATTCCGGTTAAGCCGTAGAGGTTGTTAATAACCCCCGACAACCTGAAATTGTAGGGTTTGGAGAGGATAAGGACGACAGAATTGATCTTCACCATCGCTGTGCGCCACTGCTTTCCCTCTGCGGGTCTCCAAAGAGATGTTGATGCAGGCAACACGGGCTGCATGAGAAATGGCACCCTCTGCGTTCTGAGTAGTAGTGCAGGCCACTTCAGGAGTAATCTTTGAAGAGATCGAGAGCGAGTCTCAGAAGAGACTTTGCAGTATTGCCGCATTGCTTTGGGGCTGACAGAGCCTGAGGAAAGGAACTCCTCAAACTTCCTTAGTCAAATTCAATGACAAGGGATTCTACCGTCTTCCCTAAGGAGCCGAACATCGGCTTGCGCCACAGCATTCTTATCAGTAGAGAAGGAATTCCCCAGCGGAGTCACCATCTTTTGTTTGGTCAGAAAAACGCCTTGGTTAGTGTAAGATTTCTTTGGGTAGCTGAAAATTACAATGGAACGATTCTGATTACAAAAGGAGGGAAGAAGACTCGGTTCTCCCCTTTTTTTTAAAATTGTATTCTTTGAGTGGTGGTGGAAAATGATTCTTGTTCTTTGTTGACCGACCAACTGTCTAACTTCTCTTCTGGATGCTCTCGAAGACTAATCAGAGAGAAACTTTATTTTTAACATGCAAAGTATTTAGAGTCCACTGACTACTCTGTTTCTCCTTTTCTCCAAAAGTCCTCTCTTTTGATTAAAAAAGAATCTCTTGATTCAAATAAATTCTCTTGATTTCAAAGAAGCCATCCCCATCTTTCATAGCAGCTCAGGCTCTTTATAGGGACCCGTAGGGGTATTGTCGTCCCCTAAAATCCCTCCATAATGGTAATTACCTCTCCCATTACGTGGGGAGTTAATTGACTCATTAATGGGGGTTTGTTACAATAGAAATGCGGGTCTCGCGCTGGACGCAGACCTCGCATTGCTTGTGTAGATCTATAAACTAGGCAACACAAACATTAGAAAGGGGTAAATAGTGTTTATAAACTTTTAATAACAAAAAGTAACTACTTGCAGGAAAGTAAATGAATAGAATAAATCTCAAAAATTTCAAACGCAAACAAGAGAGATTTTATCTTGGTTCGATCCTTGTGACCTACGTCCAGTCCCCAAACAACCACTCTGAGATTTTCCTTATCCGAATTTGATACGCCCCAAAATCAACTCTTGTACACTACTTGACAAAACACCCTTCGTCAAATCTGTACAGCTCTTCTTTACACCAAGAAAATGCTTTCTTTGATTGATTACAATGTAGTCTATAAGCTTGAAACTTGTACGTGATTGTGAATAAGGTATCTTATAGAAGGACTCTCAGAATTCTTCATAAGAGAATTGAAATTGTGTGAAGAACAGAAAGTAGAGATTAGTTTTCTGGAAAATAGAACTTTTGAACAAAGTTTTGGATAGAAAATTAATGATTTGTATTAGTGAATTCATTCAAGGACAACATCCCTATTTATAGGTGAAATCAATGGTCAGATAGGAAAGTTATCAACTCAAATTTGAAAATCAAAATGTTGGAGAAAACACCAAAATATCAAAAACTGAATAATAGTCAGAAACTGAACTTAGTCAACTTGTATAAGAAATTTTGCCTAGGTTAGTCAACTAACTTAAAGACCAAGTCGACTATATTAATCTAACACAGATTGATAGGTGTTTGGAAGCTAAAACTAGTCGACTATATAAAAGGATTAGTCGACTAATTTTGATTACAGTTAAAAATAGAGAACAAATACTTTTCTGTGAAGGCACTTAGTCAACTATATAATATAGTAAGTCGACTATAGGATATGTTAGTCGACTATAGAAGGGGATAAGTCGACTATAAGACTATTTTGTGTGTGTGATCAAGGCTTTTAACAATCATCTAAAAATAAAAATAGTAAATATTCTTGTATAATCTTGAGCTACCAGAATTCAGTACTAGCTCTTTAGATTAAGCTCCAATGTACCTGCATCACAATTGTTATCATCAAAATGTAAGTTCCAACAGCTTGTTGTAGACGCGGATGTCTCAAAACACGAAGTTGCTCAACTTGCATTTGAAGTGACGCAGGGTTTCTCAGACCCGTGTCTGAAGTGGAGCGCCAAATTGCTCAGACTCGCGCTTGACCTGGAATGTGGAGTTACTCAGACTCGCACTGGTCGGGATGCGGATTTACTCAGACTCGTGTCAAACGTGGGCTTACGCAGGCCTGTGTCTGAAGTTTCCATACTTCTTGAGATGCGAGTCCGCATTTTAGTTCAAAATGTGATCATTGCGTTGAAGTAAGGCTTGCATCTGTTGACTTGTACCTAGCGATTTTTGGACAGTCTACAGTTCTGCATTGAGATTTGTAGTATTTATAGCCAAAGCTAGAAGGGAAGAAGCGTATGAATATAGAAGAGCAAACACTCCCCTAACTGATTCAACAAAGCCACGAAAATGTGGCAAAAGCCGCGTTTCAACAGCCTGGATCTGGCCATTGAGCCAGATCTAGGGGTGCATGTCTTGATTCTTTTGATATCTTATCTTATCCCATTGATTTTTCAGTTTGAGCTTTGGATCTAGCAATATCCCTGTTGATCTTCAAGCTAACCAAATAGATCTATAGAAATCCAATTTAACTGGGATTTATTTGGTGTTATCTTCTTCTTCTTCTCCATTGATTATCACCAGCACAAATCAAAAATTAAGATAAGTTAAGTGCAATGTTTATTGCACAAAAGATTTGAGAATGTAGTTATAAATTATGCAATATATGGTACAATCACTCCTCCTGCCAGGAGTTCAAGAAAAACAACTACCACTTCCTCTTTCAAGATGTGACTCTTCGATTGTCTCAAGTCATGTGTTGGCTACTTTCAGAGTCAATTGACCAAAGTACACCACTGCAATGAGGATGTCTCTGCTCTCGCATTCATCAACGGGTTACGGCTCACCCACTCATTGTACAAACATTTGGTGAAGTACAACGTCACCCGTTAGAGCGAGATTCTATACCGAGCCCAACCATACATCTAGTTAGAGGAGGTGATGAAAAGTTCCACCAGCCAGTCTCTTAACTGCGGCGACGACGGAGAAAAACTGAAGCATCATCATGGTGAGCCCTCTGTCGACAACCAAGGTCGCGGACGAGGCGCTTTCAAGAAGCAACCATTCACGAACCCCAGCAGAGTCTACTTCGAGCCTACCGTGTAGATAACAGCTTCACCCCATTGAAGCTTCCTATCCAGGACATCTTCGAAGCCAGTAAGGGTCAACCTTGGGTGAGGTGTCCGAAATCAAAGAAACACGATCCTGCCTATAATATCCCTAGTCAATAATACTGTATTAATATTTTTTAAAATAATTATCTGAACTTATTTATTATTAATTAACTTGACTTTCTATTAATATTATTATTCTTAATTTCATTATGATTATTATTATTGTTATTTTATTAGTTATTATTATTGTTGTTGTTATTGTTATTGTTAATTATCATTATTAGTATTATTAATTTTGTTATTATTAATTATTATTATTATTGATGTTGTTATTATTATGTATTATTATTATTGTTATTATTATTACTACTAGTAGTAGTGTTACTAATCGTGTTATTATACATTATTATATATTATTATTACTGATATTTTATTTTTCATTCCCATTTATTCCTAGGCCCATAACCCATTAGTCATAACCAAACTCATAAGCCTATAACCCATAACCCACAACCCACTATCTAACTCCTTATATAATCACTCTTACCCTAGCCATAATCAAACCCTAACGCTATTATATATCTTCTTCTTTCTTCCCATCATAACCGTCAACCCATCCCCTACTACCCAACCACCTCCCCATGGCAGGCTGCCACCCAACACCCGTGCACGACCTTCTTCCCTTGCCGAGAATGCCATGGCCCCCCCTCGACCTACCCTCCTTCCTAGCATAACCTAGCGTATCTCCTTCTCCTCCCTTTGCAGAACCTCATGGCCGCCCTAGTAACACCCGCTCCCGGAATACGTACTTAGTTACGTATTCAAATTTTTTTAATCATATTTATTTATTTATTTATTTATTCATTTATTCATTTACTTCCTATATTTGTTTTGTATTATGAATTGTTATTATGATCGTTTTACTTTAGATCTGGATTCGTGGACTCGGAGTCAGCCCTAGTCTGAACCGGGGACCCGGTCCTAATTTATTGCTTGATTTGGTCATTCTAGTATTCAGATATGACCGATTTCATTTTCAAATATCATTTTCCAATATTTTAGATTTTCTATGATTTTCTGAATTTTCCTGAATTAAATTAGAAATCTTCAAAACCGGTGTCGACCAATGCCGCTGACCGATTCTCAGATTTTTAATTTACAAACGGACTTGAAATTCTAGAAACGACTTTCTCATAACTTCTTAAAATTACATTTTCTATCAAAATACTTTTTCTGAGATTTTTCTGAGTTTATCAAAATCCAGCCGACCCGGTGTAGACCGGTATCGACGGTGGACTTCAGGATTTTTATTTTGAAAAGGGGATTAAATTTTAGAAAATCAATTTCACTAAACATCTTAAAGTAATATTTATTATTTTTGAGAATTTTTGAAAACCTTTCCGAGTTACTTCATTTTCTGACTTTTCTGAAGTTTTCGGTGTTTTCCCAGATACCGGAATCTTATCCTGATATTTTATTTTTCCTTTTTCTCATTTTCTCTCTCCCTCCTTAGACGCAAGTCTCAACAGACTCAGATCTGGTCTTCAATACGAAGATTCGCATTCATTCTGCATTTAATGCACTTCTGATCAATTCTGATCAAGTCATTATGACTTTTTGTTTTTTCTGTCTAACGCGACTCTCACGTTTTTCTCCTGGACGCGGACCTCATCTCCGCATCTGGCTCTATTTGGCCTAGACATAGGTCTGTCTCATTTAC
This sequence comes from Agave tequilana, assembly GCA_038442645.1. Taxonomy (NCBI): domain Eukaryota; kingdom Viridiplantae; phylum Streptophyta; class Magnoliopsida; order Asparagales; family Asparagaceae; genus Agave; species Agave tequilana. The sequence goes on from JAVJIF010021295.1 coordinate 24,783, forward strand.
AGACGCGAATTTCTTTTAATGAGACGTAAGTCTCATTGATTTGAACTCAATGGCAATTTCGTAATAATCAAACTTCCCCTTTATATATATCCACTTCTTTTCTTCTCTCTTTCATTATTTTTCCTCCTCCTTTCCTCCAACAGAGAACGCCAATAGCACAACCATGCCACCCTGCCCTCCTTTGGCCGGCCACCTCTCTCCATCTCCTCCACCACCAACTCCTCCACCACTTTCTCCTCCATCTCCTCCTCCATTCCAACAACAACAACTTCACCACCTTCTTCTTTCTCTTTTTCCACCAAGAAACTCATTAACCTCTAAAGCTTCACCACCATTTTCACCACCACCTACACTATTTTGGTCACCAAGAACCATGCCATCTTCCTCCCCTCGGAGAGCTCTTTCTAACGAGCTATAGCTTCGCACTCCGAAATCCCTTTTGCAAAACTCCAATTTTTCATTTTTAACTACACTTGCACCCCACAATTTGCTTGGGCTTGGAGCTTTGGCCACCTTCTCCGGCCAACTCCGGCCACCGCCGGCAACCGCCGGCCAAGCCATGGTCGGCCTACCTCCCCCTTCTCTTCTTTCTTTCTTTTCTTTCCTTTGCTTTTCTTTCTTTCCTTCCTTCTTTTCTTTCCTTCCTTTTTCTTTTCTTTTCTTCTCTAATATTTCCCCTCAAACCTGCGTCTCTCCCTCTCCCATCACTGCGTCTCTCACTCTTTCCCTGCGTCTCTCTCACATCTCCCTGTCTCCCTCTTTCTCTTATATTTAATTGCTACCGCGTTCAAGGATTCCTTAACGCGACCTTCACGTTCTTGTATCAACGTGACGCGGGGCTCATGCTCGTGTCTGCATTCTTCTCATGTTCTGACTTAAACGTGGGTCTCGAACCCCGCGTTTGTAAAAATCTACGCGATACGACTCTCGCGTCTGCGTCTCCCGCGTCTTCATTCTCTCTTCTCCTTTTTATTTGAACGCGTTTACGCGTTGGTTCCTGGATTCTGGAGATCGGAAATTTCCCAGTATTTTTCGTATTTAGGCGAGTGTCCTCGTATTCCCTTTAGAATTTCTCGCATTGTCGGGTTGACTTGTATTGCATTACATATTTGTATCGGTATTCTCATTTTATATTGTGATGTGCATACTTGTTATGTTAACTCTGACATACACCTGTCTGTATTATTTAGCAACTGATGTGTTATCACCTGACATGACTTACTACTTAGCACTTGCTCCTCATTATAACATGACTTACCACCTGCCTCCTGGCATATTAATACCTGACCTGTGATTATCACATTCACGGGAATCCTGTCGTGTTATCCTGTATTACATACAGTGACTTGAATCTTGTACTTGTTATCCTGTATTATATATACAGTGACCTGAATCTATAGTACTCATGAACTCCTAATTCCTGATCATATCCTGATCCTGCTATTCCCGTAAATTGCTAATTACATATTAAATTATTATAAGACAACTTGTACACGGTTTGGGGGAAACTGATGGGTCCTGAATAATCATGTTTATGGTGGTCTTATCGAGTCACGCGTGGCCACATACGTGAGGGATCACCTGGCGGCCACCAGGGATTCCGTGGGGTGTGCTGGCACCCCTACTCCTGTTTATTCCTGCCGGGTATGCACACGCTCTAGGCCTATTTCTATGAGATCTGTGATACTCTATTCCTGTTCGGGCGTGAATAAGTCCCGCTACCTTGCGGTACGTTCTGACTCAGCACCGGATACTCCTGGACCATTGTCCCGAGCATGTACGGGGCCCATCTGAAACATGATTCGTCAAATTTCATCAGTTTCCAAATAACTTGCTCTATAAATTGTAAGAAGGAGTATGTGGAATTGGACGCATACTGAAGCCTACAACTTAGACGGCCCAATTATAATAAGATGCTAATATGCAATTTGTTGTGTTGTTTTGTAACTCGGGCTGTATGCGCTTGGATTACGGTGACATGGGATAAAGGTATATAGATGAGGGTTTCCTTGTTTAGATTATTCCTTCGATGTACTAGCCTCATGGAGTCGTGACCTAAGCTTCTGTGATCGGTTTTGCTCGTAATCGATTTTATTTAGTTTTTATCAGTTTTATGTTAGTTTAGGAGATATCTGGTGTGCCTTGTCTACTTTATTTATCGCCTCGTTACCTGCTCTTATCATCTTATATCATACATGTTCTCGGCTTGATATCGATTACTGTCTCTCTACTTGCTCTTGCATGCTAGTGCTCACGACACGCTTTTTAATGCATATTTATGACTTAGATTTATCGATACACATGTGCTTATCTCAGCACGCCATCTGGCTTTCGCATCACCACTCGCCGGAGAGTTCTGACTCCTCTGGATCCTCATGTCCAGGTTTTGGAGCGTGGAGCGTGTGGATTCTCCCAGTTGCTGATCAGAGTGGCACAGCTGAAGCGTGGATCCCCAGTAGACCGTTCAGAGCCTCATCCTTCAGGCCCCTGCTCGGCTCTAGAGTTTTCATGTTATGGCTCTGAGCCTCCATTTGTACTATTCATACTTGTACATCCTTTGTATTCTCGCATTTGCGTCATATTGGTGATGTAATATTATTGTAATATTGTGTCACATCTAGTGATAACTTTGTAATTGTACTCATATGTTGGAATGTATAATGCACCATGTGCTTCCGTACTCTGATTCTTGCCTGTACTGATGCTTAGCGTATATACGTGAGGGTATTTCTGACCTGCGTATATACGTCATAGTACGTCTCCGTACCCGCCTAATCGGGGCGTTACAGGGTGGTGTCAGAGCCTAGGCTCTCACATCCTCAGTACGTCCAGATGGCAAATTAGTGGTAAAGAAATTTACAACTTGAATTGCTTGAGTCCTGATTATACAGTCCAACTACAAGTATAGAGTTATCTTTTTCTTGTTCATCCTTCCTTTCATTTCTAATCCCTTTCATCTTTCCACTGTTTTGGTTTTTTGTAGCCTTTATACCAACTTAAGATATGATAAACTAGAGAGGTAGCGATTGGTTCTGAATGAAACTATTTTATGATCTCTTCGGCAACTCTATGAAGCTCAGGTATTCTCAGAATTGATCCACGATCGGGTTATCTTTCAGAAGGCGATATCCAGATTTTCTACGGTTATTCTTTATTCTTGGCTATATCTTTCAGAGTGATTGATGCATAGCCTTCGAAATTCTTAACTATCAGTCTTCTTTAGTTGTGTTCAGCATTATCAGGGTTTCTTTATCTTCAGTATTCTGGCTTATTCTCGGAGAGCTATCAAGTATGCAGCACACCTGAAATTTTATTGCTAAGCAGTGTTATCTGGTCAGTATTATTCGGCATCGTTCGAAGATTCATACAGCGGGAAGTGTAGAAGACGTCTATATTCTGATTATTGTGCAGTCAACTTGAGAGCCCTACCTGCAGTGATTCATATCTTAATTGATATAATTTCCGTCCTTGTCCTCTTTGTGTTTATTTTACCCCCTATCGAAATTGCAAGGATGCAATTTTTTGTAAGGTGGATGGAATGTAACATCCCGGATTACGTACTTAGTTGCGTATTCAGATTTTTCAATCATATTTTTTAGTTTTTTATTCATTTACTTCCTGTATTTATTTTGTATTATGAATTGTTATTATGATCGTTTTACTTTGGATCTGAATTCATGGACTCGGAGTCAGCTCTAGTCTGAACCGGGGACCCGATCCTAGTTTATTACTCGATTTGGTCATTCTGGTATTCATATATGACCGATTTCAGTTTCAAACATCATTTTCCAATATTTTAGTTTTTTTATGATTTTCTGAAATTTTTCTGAATTAAATTAGAAATCTTCAAAACCGATGTCGACCGGTGCCGCTGACCGATTCTCGGATTTTTAAGTTACAACGGAGTTGAAATTCTAGAAACGGCTTTCTCATAACTTCTTAAATTATATTTTCTATCTAAATACTTTTTTTGAGATTTTTCTGAATTTATCAAAATCCAGCCGACCCGGTGTAGACCGGTATCGATGGTGGACTTCAGAATTTTTATTTTGAAAAGGGGATTAAATTTTTGAAAATTGATTTCACCAAACATCATAAACTAATATTTATTATTTTTGATAATTTTTTAAAACCTTTCCGAGTTACTTCATTTTCTGACTTTTCTGAAGTTTTTGGTGTTTTCCCAGATACCGGAATCTTATCCTGATATTTTTTTTCCTTTTTCTCATTTTCTCTCTCCCTCCTTAAACGCAAGTCCCACCAGACTCAGATCTGGTCTTCAATGTGAAGATTCGCATTCCTTCTGCATTTAATGCACTCTGATCAATTCTGATCAAGTCATTATGACTTTTTGTCTTTTCTGTCTAACGCGACTCTCGCGTTTTTCTCCTGGACGCGGACCTCATCTCCGCGTCTGGCTCTATTTGGCCTAGACGCAGGTCTGTCTCATTTACAGACGTGAATTTCATTTAATGAGACGCAAGTCTCATTGATTTGAACTCAATGGCAATTTCATAATAATCAAACTTCCCCTTTATATATATCCACTTCTTTTCTTCTCTCTTTCATTATTTTTCCTCCTCCTTTCCTCCAACAGAGAACGCTAACAGCACAACCATACCACGGTGCTCTCCTTTGGCTGGCCACCTTTCTCCATCTCCTCCACCACCAACTCCTCATACTTTCTCCTCCATCTCCTCCTCCATTCCAACAACAACAACTTCACCACCTTCTTCTTCCTCTTTTTCCACCAAGAAGCCTATTAACCTCCAAAGCTTCACCACCATTTTCACCACCACCTGCATTATTTTGGCCACCACGAACCATTCCATCTTCCTCCCTTCGGAGAGCTCTTTCTAACGAGTTATAGCTTCGCTCTCCGAAATCCCTTTTAGAAAACTCCAATTTTCCATTTTTAACTACACTTGCACCCCACAATTTGCTTGGGCTTGGAGCTTTGGCCACCTTCTCCGGCCAACTCCGGCCGCCGCCGGCGACCGGCGGCCAAGACATGGTCGGCCTACCTCCCCCTTCTCTTCTTTCTTTCTTTCTTTTTTCCTTTTCTTTTCTTTCTTTTTTTCCTTCTTTCCTTTCCTTCCTTTTTCTTTTCTTTTCTTCTCTAATATTTCCCCTCAAACCTTCGTCTCTTCCTCTCCCATCACTGTATCTCTCACTCTTTCCCTGCATCTCTCTCACATCTCCCTGTCTCCCTCTTTCTCTTATATTTAATTGCTAGACGCGGCTCACCCCCCTCGTTCAAGCGATTCCTTAACGAGACCTTCGCATTCTTGTATCAATGAGATGCGGGGCTCATGCTCGAGTCTGCGTTCTTCTCATGTTCTAACTTAAACGCGGGTCTCGAACCCCGCGTTTGTGGAAATCTATACGATGCGACTCTCGTGTCTGCGCCTCCCGCGTCTTCATTCTCTCTTCTCTTTTTATTTGAACGCGTTTACGCGTTGGTTCCTGGATTTCGGAGATCGGGGATTCCAGTATTTTTCATATTTAGGCGAGTATCCTCGCCTTCCCTTTGGACTTTTCCGCATTGTCGGGTTGACTTGTATTGCATTATGTATTTGTATCAGTATTATCGTTTTGTATTGTGATGTACATACTTGTTATGTTAACTCTTGACATACACCTCTCTGTATCATTTAGCAACTGATGTGTTATCACCTGACATGACTTACTACTTAGCACTTGCTCCTCATTATAACATGACTTACCACCTGTCTCCTGACATATTAATACCTGACCTGTGATTATCACATTCACGGGAATCCTGCCGTGTTATCCTATATTACATACAGTGACTTGAGTCTTGTACTTGTTATCCTGTATTATATATATAGTGACCTGAATCTATAGCACTCATGTACTCCTGAATTCCTGATCATGTCCTGATCCTGCTATTCCCGTAAATTGCTAATTATATATTAAATTATTATAAGACAACTTGTACCCGATTTGGGGGAAACTTATGGGTCCTGAATAATCATGTTTATGGTGGTCTTATCGAGTCATGCGTGGCCACATACTTGAGGGATCATCTAGCAGCCACCAGGGATTCCGTGGGGTGTGCTGGCACCCCTACTCTTGTTTATTTCTGCCGGGTATGCACACGCCCTAGGCCTATTTCTATGAGATCTGCGATACTCTATTCCTATTCGGGCGTGAATAAGTCCTAGTACCTAGCGGTACGTTCCGGCTCAGCACCGGATACTCCTAGACCGTTGTCCCGGGCATGTACGGGGACCATCCGAAACATGATTCGTCGAATTTCATCAGTTTTCAAATAACTTTCTCTATAAGTTGTAAGTGAGAGTATGTGGAATGGGACGCATACTGAAGCCTACAACTTAGACGCCTTAATTATAATAAGATGCTAATATGCAATTTGTTGTGTTTTTTTTTGTAACTCGGGTTGTATGCGCTTGGATTATGGTGACATGGGATAAAGGTATATAGATGAGGGTTTCCTTATTTGGATTATTCCTTCGATGTACTAGTCTCGTGGAGCCGTGAGCTAAGCTTGTGCGATCGATTTTGCTCGTAATCGGTTTTATTCAGTTTTATCGATTTTTATCGGTTTTATTTTAGTTTAAGAGATATCTGGTGTTGCCTTGTCTACTTTATTCATCGCCTTGTTACATGCTCTTATCATCTTATATCATACATGTTCTCGCTTGATATCGATTACTGTCTCTCTACTTGCTCCTGCATGCTGGTGCTTACGACACAGTTTTCAATGCATATTTATGACTTAGATTTATCAATACACATGTGCTTATCTTAGCACACCATCTGGCTTTCGCATCACCACTCGCCGGGGAGTTCTGACTCCTCTGGCTCCTCATGTCAGGTTTTGGAGCTTGGAGCGTGTGGATTCTCCCAGTTGCTGATCAGAGTGGCGCAGCTAAAGCATGGATCCCCAGTACACCGTCCAGAGCCTCATCCTTTTAAGCCCCCTGCTCGGTTCTAGAGTTTTCCTGTTATAGCTCTGAGCCTCCATTTGTACTATTCATACTTGTACATCCTTTGTATTCTCGCATTTGCGCCATATTGGTGATATAATATTTATTGTAATATTGTGTCACATCTGGTGATAACTTTGTAATTGTACTCATATGTTGGAATGTATAATGCACCACGTGCTTCCGTACTCTGATTCTTGCCTGTACTGATGTTTAGCGTATATACGTGAGGGTATTTCTGACCTGCGTATGTACGTCACAATAACGTCTCCGTACCCGCCAGATTGGGGCGTTACAGCCTCTTGATGATCGTTCCCCTTGCCTCCATCTTTCCAGCACCCCCGGCATCCCTTTTGCAGGACACACTATCTCTCTGCCGGCAGCCCTACCCGTGCAGCACATCCACCGCCATCTCCCTTGGCTGCATCTCCAACACCCTACGCAAGGCTGTCGCAGTTACCACCCCCCAAACTCTCCACCCAACCACCCATACATGGCCTGGCCGAGCACTTACATGGGCTGGCCCAGTACAGCCCCTCTTCTCCTCCGTCGTCCTCTGGCACCACCCACGGCCTACCCCCTACAGTCTGAGCCCCCTCCTTCCTCTTCGCCTCCTCCGTCAGAACTGTGAACCACCCATGAGCCTCCACCATGGGACATCGCCGCCTTCTCAATGCCACAGTGCTCCAATCTCCATCTCCCACCTCCGCCGAAGCCCGCATGGTCGTCATCCCCTTATCGTCACCACCGCATCTCCTTCGCTATCCTGAGCCTCCTCGGCCTTCACCTCCTCGTAATGGCCACCGGCCACCCATGCAGTGTGCATGAGTTATTCTCTCTTCATCTATCTCTGTGGTTATATTATATGATGTGTAATTATATGTGCATGTCTCCCTCTCAGGTTCTTCCCTCTTCATCTCTCTCTCTCTCTCTCTCTCTCTCTCTCTGTGTGTGTGTGTGTGTGTGTGTGTGTGTGTGTTGTGTGTTTATTGTATGTATTTATATTAATTTGTGCAATTTAATTTATCATTTTACGTAAATAATTATGTTTCATGTCATTGTTAGGTATTTTGTTAGTTAGTTAGTTAGTTTGACTGATTTCTGGTGTTCAGAAATGATCACAGTGTTATGACTAAAGATCAGAGATTGATTCTGAGATTGACTATTTTGATCAGGAGATTGGATTAGTTGGATAGTGGATGTTTCGGTCATGTAATGAATTATTGGACATAGATTATTATACAATATGAGATGGTTTAGATATGTTTTAGATGATTGACTAGATATGATTTTGGTATTTAACGTATATGGATTCACTATTCCATCACTGAGACATTAGAGTCTTTCATTTCATGTGTAGTTATTTACCACTTCAGATTCAAATATAGTTGTGATATACCTTAGACTGTGATCTGATTGATCTTGAGTTAATTGGTTCATAATTGTGATTAGAGTGTATATTTTATGTGGAGTATTTATCAGACTTGATATTCATTTATCTGGTGATAATTTAGATTACGATTCATTTGGATATTAAGGATGGATTAGTTATGATCTTACTTTATCAAGAGATTAAATTTCTTAATAAATGGATTAGTATACAGACTTAATTAGAGTTGGACGTGACCTGAGATTTATGTTGGACCTTGATCAGCATTTAGATGGGATTGACAATTGTTAGATTAAGAGTTGTGAGTATTTCGGGATCTACTCTCCGATTCTATTATTTGAGTATGGATGAGTTATTGGTGTTAACTTTCAGAAGTGAACTATTTTAGATTATATATTATTCGAGGATGTTTCATTCTTTATTTGTAATTTCAGTATCCATTGACTTAGTTAATCTCGAAGACAATCAGTAGACTGCTGATCATGATTGATTCTTGATTAATTTAGTTATTCAATTATAGAGATGGAGTTGTTGTGAGAGTGATTTCGATATCGGTGATTTTATATTATCAGAGTTTTATATCAGTTATCAGATGATTATCATCAGTTATCAGTTATCAGAGATTAGTAACACAGTTGCTATTGGTGACTCTATATCTCCAGTAGTATAGACAGTGTCAATTATCAGTTGTCAGTTGTTAGATATTCGTTATTCAGTTATCAGCCATTATTAACATCGGCGGTTGTTGGAGATATCCAATCACTATTTCATTTTAATAATAACTTATATCAGTTCTTGTTAATAAAAGATATCATAACTCGGGGAAAGGGGTAATTTCTTGATAATGCATGTTGTGTATTTGGAAGGACTTGTTATGGTATACCGTGTTGTAGGTTCCACCATGGTGAATAAGGTAGTATTGGCTACCTAGTTATTCAGTTGTCAGTTATTAGGCTATGTCTAGACTATGACGCCATACCACTTATTCTTTTGTGTGGGCTATCGTCTTCAATTATTAGGGCCTTGCGGTCCATCCTGATCCAATGCCAGGAATGTTAGACTGTAGTACCGAGCATGCACGGTACCCTTCCAAAATACATGCACTACATTGGTAGGCAGTTACAATAATGATAACTTTGTTTGATATGTGTGAAAATGGTCGTGGTTGGGATGCAGCTAAGTACCACATTAGTTAAGTTAATAATGACCAACCAGATTAGAGAGAGACATATGTAGGTTACACACTTGAGTATCAGTTATTTGTTTTACAAAGGTATCAATTATCTTTTATTTACAGATTTATTCATGTTATTATTCAGTTATCTTTCATTTACATTTTTAGACATGTTATTATTGTATACACGTATTATGTATGTGCACACTCCTCTCATTTTACACACTCATTGGGAGTTTTCTGACTCTCCTGGATTTGCGCATCCAGAAATAGAATGCTTTATTTTGTTATACTGATCAGGTATTCGATGAGACTGTATGCTTTGCGAGGAGCCTAGAGTTTCTCTCTATTTATTAACGGTACTCTTGCCTTATCTTTTATTCTTATTGTTTCTTGATTCTCTTTATATCATTATCAGTTGTCATTCTATTTTTGTGTTTATTTATCATCATGTGTGGACATCTGTATGTATTATTACAGTGATCGTAATTTATTATAGTCGATTTTTGTAGCTTGTTTCATGTTATTTAAGGCTTAGCGCGTATACGTGGGTATCTTCCTTCCGTATATGCATCGCTGACTCTCGTCGCGTCTCCGTTCCAGCGTATTTTCGGACGTGGGTGTGACGCTACTCGTTTATAAGTGAAGGATTCTGCTATTTTCATGACTGCAAAGAAGAGCAGACTGCCCAATGTTGATCCCTCTGCATGTATTTCGAGGACCTTGTCCAGCAAGGATATCTTCATGAATATGTCCTTATGTTCAAAACTACGCTCGAGATAGAAGGACAACAGAAAGCTCCCTCTACGACTCGATCACAACACATAGTCCACTCAGTACAGAGCGTTTGACTAACTCCAACCATACAAATAAGAACAGGAAAATTTCTCTAGAGGATAATATCCCCTGAATCTCATTCAGCTTTCATGTTTTTTTTAAATCATTTAATAAAATTATATTCCAATTCCTAATCACTTCCTACATCCTTCACATGATCTATCAAATTTGCTCATCGGCCTTCATTCGGCCAGCCAACGAGCTCATCCTCCCGGAGTCTTATATTGCATGTCTGAGGAGGGATTCCTCCACTCGGGATTGACAACATCAGCATCCATCTCCAGACTCTCTCAAGCTCATTCTCAGTTGGGCAACTGCCCCTGGAAGGCTCATTCCCAATTGAGCAACTGCCAATCTACCTCCGTAGTTGAGGGCTCCCCTCACTCAGAATCCTTTATTTGTGTGTCCTGAGGAGAGAAACCCCCACTCGAGAATGATAACACAAGCACCTGCCGCTGGGCTCTCTCAGGCTCCTCTCTAATTGGGCAAGTATCACCCGAAAGGTCCATTTCTAATTGGGTAACCACCAGGCTCACCCCTGATTGGGCCATTTCATCCAGAAGGCTCATCCCCAATCAGGCAATCGCCATCCCTTAAGGTCATTGAAGTTCGATTTGGCAAGTGCACCAATTATTTCAAGTAATATAATGATGAAGTAGAGTATCGTTCACAGAGATTGTAATTTAACTATGACACAAATTAATCCTATATCTTTTGAGACGAGATGAATATTTATGAAAAAGTAAATTAAACTAAATTAAGATTGCAACTAAAAAAATAGTTTTCAAATATGAAATGAGTACTAGGGCAATATGACTTCGCCAATTCTATTTCTAATTATTCTAATTATTTGTGCTAGAAACTTCATTCAAGTATTGTTAATAATCAAAAATTTCTATTTTAATTAATAATCTCTATCGATCAATATTAATTCTTACTTTAAATTAGAACCCTCAATTTATCGATTTAGTGAATTTACTAGCCAAAGCAGCATTAAGATTTGTGATTTTTCTCTTGAGATTGTACAATCTATGCTTCTCCTATCGGTCTCAGCCTATTGGAAGTGATTCCTATCCCTAGATGCATTACTAGGTTATCTCCTATCGATCTCCAACCTAGCCATCTTTATAATTGAGGCCGTCAATTATTAGACATCAACAGAAAATAGGTCTTTAACAGTACTATGGAAAGAACAACCCGATGCAAATAACCATGAATAATCTTTAATAGAAAAGCATACACTATGCCCTAATAATAAAGATTTAGTTCATGAAGAAATTAATGCAAGTCATGATTTTATATAAATAAAACATGCAAACAATAAGTAAAAGAAAAGGAAGAAGGAACCTAATTAGATGTAACAATCGAGCAAAGGCTTCTTCTCCAATCTCCTTCTTCAAAAACTCCAGAAATATCTCAAAACTCGAATTTTATTCAAGAGGCTATCTCCGAAAATTTGATTATTCAATACAAGAGTTTGCAATTGTATTTATAGACCTCAAAAACCTAACCAACTGACTCAAGGTTTCTAAAATACAATTTTAACTCTAATAAGAATCTAGCAAATTATAATAAGTACGTGACTTAAAAGGACAACTGATCTACCGTATAATACGGCCAATCTATCGTGAAATACAATACGTCTTTGAATTGAAGTCAAAAAATATTTGGCCAAGGCGCATCACTAGGTTTGACTACTAAACAGCGGATTAGCCGTGAGAACGATGGATCCAATGTAAAAATTAAGCTTCTGAGTCTAGAATTTTTGTGGTGTTGTGTCTTTATGTATTGATCATGTTTGACTATCTAGATTTGTCTCTGGGTCTTCATATTAGTGTTTTTGTTACTACAACTCTCCATTTTATCTCTTTTCAGGTTTTTTTTAAATTTTGCTCTTGACTTGAATTCTGTGAAAATCACAAATAAAACTACCCATGCAAAATTAAATGTGATAAAAAAATATAAAAGAGTACAAAATATGCATAAATATCATAATTATCACAGCCCATGCTTAACTTTTGCTAGTCCGCAAGCAAAATTCTAATCTAAAAAGAAAAAGAAAAACTAAAATCCTAAAAATAAAATTAAAAATCTAACTCACTTTCGTAGGAATCATGGTTGCATTTAGTATGTGCAATAAGCTGTTAAACCCCTAGGTTACCCTAGTGGACGAGTGTTGTCTCGTGAAGATTTGCAGTGAATATACCCACAAAATTCGGTAAAAAGAATAAAGATAAGGTTAAGAGATAAAGATAACCAAAAATAAGGATAACTGAAAAATAAAAAATAAAAAATAAAGAAAAAATTAAAATCTTTTTTTATTTTAATACAAGTGCTCTCTAGCAATTAAGTTCATAAGTTTTCAATAAGTTTTTCAAATTAAGTTTAATCTCAAATCAAGAAATATAATCATATTTTTCTAGAGATTCAAATCTTATTCTTCCACACTATTCTAAATTTTCCAATCCTATACATCTTCATGATCGTGCAAATAGTTTTTAACTTGAGAATTTGATTCACACTTTTTCATACTCAAATACACAAACACACACACACACACACACACGAAAGTTTGAAGCATTATCACCTCGTTGCCCTTTAAGAACTTCTTTTTTTAAAAGTTTTTTTAATGTATAACTCATCTAAATCTCTTTCATGTAAGTATAAAGGTTTTTCGAGGTCCTAGTACCTAACTAATTGATTTTTAGGTTTGTTAATACATATTTACCTAACTATTTTTCATGTAAATTCCATGGCTTCTTGAGGCCAAGGCATCTACCTACTCAAATTTATACACACACACACACACACTTATATTTTTAAGTGGGCCAAGTCATTCTCATCATCCCAAGCATCAAACTTATGTTAAGTGTATGAAGAATACATATTCATGTAGACAAATTTTAAATGTGCTTATTTTTCAAATTTTTAGTCTCTATATCAAGAATCAAAGATTCTATCAAATCGATTGCACTATCAAAATGTCAAACTTTATTGGTCCCTTATTTCTCAAAAAGCTAATTAAACTTATTGCAATTTTTTTTAAATCCTTCGAAAATCCTAAAAGAGAAACCTAGGACCCTTCCCCTATAAATTTTGGCATGTCCTCATGCAAAGCAAGATGAATTAAATACATGAAAACGCAAATAGATACCATCCCCAAAGATCAATTTAACTTTTCAAATACCGTGTAAAATCGTGAAATAATCATCAAATCAATTCGCAAAAATTACCCATGTTGACAAAATAAATAGAAAATCATAAACATTTAGTAAGTAGAAAGATATCAACTGGGTTGTACGGGGCCGGAAAACTTGGTGGTCGGAGAAAGTGGTTTTAGCTGTAAAAGATTTCCTTGATTCAAGCGAAACGATTACAACCAAAAGAACTACTCTTCCTTCTTTTCCAGTTACAAGGGAGGGAGGATGTCTGAATCTTCCCTTTGTTTAATGCTGGGTTCTTCGTGTGGCGATGGAGAGTGAATCTTGTTCTCCGTTGACCAGATGACCGTCCTGGACCGTCGGGGGTCTTCTCTTCGGTCGGTAGAAAGAGTAACTCAGCTCCGTCTACCAAAACTCTCAAAGAGGAGGTAGGCGAAGAGCGGCTAGTACTCAGTAAGCTCGCTGAAGAGTCGTGCTTCTCTCTTGATGATCCTCCTGCCTGGATTCGATCGATTTTTGATGATGCCTTATCTCAAAGCTCTCTCTCTTCAAAACTCCAATCTTCTGCCCAAGCTTCGATCTTCTCAAAGTTCTCTCCCTTCTCCAAAAACTCCGATCCTCTCTTCATAGCAAACAAGGCTATTTATAGGGATCTCAGGGGGTGAAGGTGCCTCCTGAAAACGCTCCCGAATGAGGGGCCACTACCCGCTACATGCGCGGTGACTGGCCCCGCAATCAGGGCAGTTGCAACTGAGACGCGGGCGTTGGGCCAAACGCGCCTTGAAGTTTGAGACGCGGGCGTCGAGCCAAACGCGCCTTGAGACGCGGGCTTCGGGCCTTCACGTCTGGATGCTGAGGCGCGAGCGTCGGGCCGATGCGCCTTGATGCTGAGACGCGGGCTTCGGGCCGACGCGTCTTGATGCTGAGACGCAGGCTTCGGGCCGATGCGTCTGAACGTTGAGACGCGGGTGTAGAGCCAACGCGTCTTAATGCTGAGACGCGAGCATCGATTTCTCGCGTCTAGAGCTTGAGACTCTGCTTCCTTAATGGCTGGTCTGTTAGTCATTTTTAGACAGCCTACAGAACCCCCTCCAAAGTTTCTGATATTCCGCAGTTGAATGGGACGGATTTCGGAATACTTTGGATCTTAGCCGTGTTCGCGTTTATGACTGGACTGTTGATGCTTCGGGTTTGATCTTATCTGGAATTGGTCTTCGTGAGTGTACTGTTGAACTCTTTGAAGCCGTCAGAGTTTGATCGTGTTGAGTGTCTAGATACACAGTCTAGACCTCCCCGATTGCTTTTTAGTCTGTCACGGGTGCGCTTTTGGCCGGGAGTGGTTGGTTGTCTGTTTGCGTCAGTGTACTGTTGAACTGACTTTGCAGAAGCAGGAGACTGGACGCAGGTTCCTTTTTGAAAAAGCAGAGACTGCTTTAAAGACGCGACTTCTTAGCGAGACGCGATGTTTGGCCTGTTTGAGGGGACGCGGACTTTGGAGAGACGCATCTCTTGAAATGCAGACGCGATTTTCTGGGTGCATTTATGATGATGCTGACGGGGCATGTCCACCGAAGAGCCGCGTACTTTGGGGCGCGCACCTGTGCCATGTCATGATTACGCCGCCAGCTGGCCTGGGGAAACGGCGAGATTTCGCCTTTTGGCGCGCGGATCCCCGGTTCATTAAATGAACTGCTCCACGTGTCAACTTCTGACTTGTGGCGGGGTCGCGACGCATGATCTTCCCTGTTTAAACAATGATTTGGCACCACGCGTCAGGCAGCGATTCGCTGCAGCGTTTATTGGGCCAAACGCTGCGTATCTTCGCAAATCTCCGTGCCTATAAAAGGCAACAGTTGGAGAGATGTATCTTCTTTTCCGAACGAACGCATTCTCTGAGAAAAAGAACTTCCAACTATTCATCTCCTCGCTCGGATTTCTTGATCTTCAATGGCTCCCAAGACAAAACCGACTGCATCGACCTCAAGGGCGACCGTCGCCGAGGCTGAGAGAGATGCTTCCTCTGCGCAGGAGGGTGTTTTCCGAGGTAAAAATGTACCTTCGGTGTGGGTTCCGCCATTAAAACATGTTCATAGAACCCTAAGGACCTTTAACACAAGATCGTGTTTGATTCTCGGACGCTGTCCTTGAGATGATAACCGGGGCGCGGGCCTGATGATCCGACGCTGGTGAACTCTGCACTCTGGGTCCTTCACTTAGAATATTTCTAATTGTGAAGGTCTCTGGACGCGATTTGTAGAACGCGGATTTGATCCATGCGTTCTGTGCCGCGTTTTGTGCCATCAGGCGCTGGCGTCCGAGTCCAATCACTTTGAAATTTCACAAGTCTTGGTTTGCAGAACGCGGATTTGATCCTTGCGTTCTGTGTCTTCAACCGCCGATTTTGTAGAATCTGGCGTTTGAGTCCAAGTACTTCGAATTTTCATAAGTCTTGGTTTGTAGAACGCAGCTTTGCAGGTCTGGACGCGGATTCGAAAAATTCCTGCGTCCAGTATCTCTTCTGCGTTTTGGTGCAAGTTCGCAGGTCTGGACGCGGATGATAACTCCTGCGTCCAATGTCTCGGCTGCGTTTTGAATTATGAACACTTAGCGTCTTCCCTTATTTTTGGCAAAGTATCTGACCAAGTGTCTTTTTCTTTTGCAGTGCCGCATGTTTCAGGTTCACTTGCCAAGATGCACCATTTTGGCCGCGTGGGTGGTGCCGACCACCGTCTGACTTTTGCACTGCGAAGGACCATACCTGTGACTGCTGACAGGTCGCCAGTTCGCAGGGAAATGATTGCCCATGTTAATGAGAGGACTTCTTGGGTGCTCATGACCGATGCAGTCTTCGCAACGGATACCCACATCAAGCTGGAGAAGCCTGCTTTCTTCTTTGGAGATCATGTCAGCGACGGTGGCAACCCAATGTATGACGGGAATTACAGGTGGCTCCGTCAGATAGGGGAGAGGAGATACTTCCTTCCAGCCATGGAGAGGATGCTCCCGTTGTCTTATCTCCAACATCTGTCCGTCCTTCGGAAGATGAAGTGGGACGTGTCCCGGGATATCTCTGAGATTACCCTTGGGAATTTCAAATCCCAGAACGTATACCGTCATGATTGCCATGACCGGGCGGTCCTCGGCTTGTTTCCCGGGTCACGCAAGTCTGAGCTTCCAATCGGAGAGATCCCGCAGCTTGCCACCACCTTCCTCAACTCGTTCATAGAAGCAGAGGGTGATTATCCGGCCAAGTTCCATTTGCCAGGATGGGTCCACTCCACGGAGAATTCTTGGTGGGGCAGGATGGTGGGTTTTGCCCTCTCCGATCTTGGAGATCTGCTTGAGCACGTGGGATTATACTCAGCAGTCAGGGCCGTACAATGGGGTATCCCAATGAGCTCTCACAACTTCTTCGGGATCTTGGAGCGCTACAACCCTCAGACGGGGACATTCTTTACCCCGGTTGGAGAAATGGGCCTTGCACTGCATGAGTTGCATGAGGTCTCGGGGCTGGTGATGAATGCAGGACTCTCTGCTGCCGCTGGACCGAGTGGAGGGTGGCATCCTTTGTGATGACTCCGAAACTTCTGCTCTCACCCCAAGAGTGACTCCATGTTTGTTGGATGATCTGCTAGGGAAAGAGACGCGCCTGAACGAAGGGATGCAGGACCTTCTGTTGCCACCGGACCTCAAGAACACCATTGCTCTTGGCTTGGTCAGCTAGGGCGCTTTCGAAGTTGGCGTCATGCATCAAAGTGCAACCGGTTCCAATTGTGCACCTGGGATCAGATGCAGTTTCAAGGAGTGAGTACGGCCTCAGAGAGAGAGAGGGACTTCTTTGTACTCCTTAATTGTAACACTCAATCTTATTGTATAAGAGAGCGTTTTGTATCACTTTCATGTGTTTGGATATGAATAAAAGTGACACTTTTCTTTTTGCCTCTTTCTGTTGTCTTGAACGTTTTGTTTTAGAAGCAAAAGAATGATTTTGGTGGACCTGCCACTTTATAAAAGAAAGTGACAAGTGGAGCGCGTACCCCCAGAGAAGGTGAACTTTTATCAAGGATATGGGATTAACTTGATTTAAGATCAGCTGGGGATTTTGATGGAAGCATTGTTTATTGGTGTAATGTTAACCAACACTGCCTCTAAAATGAATTTGATACTCGGTTGGGGAGAATATCAAATGAAACTAGACTCGTGGGGAATCTAGTAGGATTTTTACCGTTAGAGGTGTGATATTAACTTAACGGTTTAGAAGTAGTCTTGTCAGAAGTGTAATGTTAACTTGACAAGGATGTGAGTTAGAGGTGTGATATTAACCTAACTCATCAGCATCTCAGTTTTATTTGGGAAAACTGAGGGTGTCACTGTCATAGGTGTGATGTTTAACTTAACAGTGATAGTAATGCTAGAGGTGTAATGTTGAACTTGGCATTAGTCGTCTCGGCTTAAAGAAGTCGAGGAAAGGTCATAGCCATAGGTATATTGTTGAACTTAGCAATGACTCGGATGCTAGAAGTGTAGTGTTAACTTGGCATCGTCCATTTCAGCTTCGATATGGAAGTCTGAAGAAAGGTGACTATCAGAGGTGTGATATTAACTTGACAGGCACTCGATGTACTGCTTAGAGGTGTAATGTTAACTTAAACAGTAGTTTGTCAGAGGTGTGATATTAACTTGACAAGAATTTGCTTGCGATAGGAGCAATTTGAGGACCTGTCATTCTATTGATGAGAATTGACAAGTGGAATTGGAGGTGCCAGAGGTATAGTGTTAGCTTGGCAAATTTGAGAGTTTGTTACTCTATGCAGAGTTAACAAGCCAGGTTTGTACTCGACAAAGAGTATTCATTACCAGAGGTATAGTGTTAACATGGTAATGATTGCATTTTGTGGTCCTACCATTCTATGGGTGAGAATTGGTAAAGGGATTTTTGGAGGGAAGAGTGGAATCAAGTCCACTTAGGATTTTTAGCAAACCCTCAGCTATCAACGGGTTTGTCATGCCTTTACCAACTACCGTTTGAGTTGGGCTAGCCATGCTATTCCCCTCAGCATGATGAGTTGTCGAAGACTTGTGTTGGACTTAAAAGCCAACATTTTCTTCTATCCTTAGCCGTCGGAGGCGTCGGATCAAATGGGAACGTGTCCCTTAGGATTTTTAGCAAATCCTCAGCTGTCAACGGGTTTGTCATGCCTTTACCAACTACCGTTTGAGTTGGGCTAGCCATGCTATTCCCCTCAGCATGATGAGTTGTCGAAGACTTATGTTGGACTTAAAAGCCAACATTTCCTCTATCCTTAGCCGTCAAGGGCGTCGGATGTTTGATCAGAGGTGTATTTTTAACTTGATCGGTGGAAGAATGCCATCTAGGGATAGTATTTCTTCAGGAATTTGCCATTGATTGGCATCATGAGTGTATCGCCATTTGAGGTTATGAGGCGATACGATCCATTTGAGTAGACTGACTCTACCACAAATGGTCCTTCCCATTTGGGTTGGAATTTTCCTTTCGTCTTGTGTGTCATGACCATGGGTCTTCGGACGGCTAAGACGAGGTCGCCTTTCCTGAAAGTTCGCGATTTGACTTTCTTGTTGAAGGCTCTGGTGATACGAGCTTGGTAAAGCTCGATTTGTTGTTGGGCCTGCAGACGCTTGTCGTCCAAGGCTTCCAATTCTTGGAGTCGCTGTCGATGCTTCTCCTCTGTTGTCATTTCCGCTGTCAAGGCGACGCGAAGAGATGGAATTTGTATTTCCAGTGGAAGGACGGCTTCGCATCCGTACACCAAGGAAAATGGCGTGGCTTTAGTTGGGGTTCGCACAGTCGTGCGATAGGCCCATAAGCATTCGCCCAACTTATCGTCCCAGTCTCGTTGACTTTTCGAGACGAATTTCTTGAGAAGCTTGCCAATAGTCTTATTGAAAGCTTCTGCGAGGCCGTTAGCGGGCGGATAGTATGCCGTTGATGACACACTCTGGATTCTGAACTTGGCGCAGAATCTCTGAAAAGCCTGGCTGATGAACTGGGGTCCATTGTCATGGACAATCCGCCGAGGCACACCGAAGCGGTAAATAACGTGATGTTTCACGAACTTGATCACGTTAGAAGATTTCACCTCTTTCAAAGGGATAGCTTCGGCCCACTTTGAGAAGTAATCGGTTATCGCTAGGATGAACCGATGTCCCTTTGATGATGGTGGGCTGATAGGACCAACCACGTCCATCCCCCACATTTCGAACGGCCAGGTAGAGGTCGTAGAGTGGAGGTATCCTGGTGCTTGATGGATGAAGTCGCCATGTATTTGACAGGCGTGACATCTTTTGGCATAGGCAACAGCATCGGCAACCATCTTGATCCAGTAGTAACCCAATCTTTGGAGTCGGTTTGCCAGCTTCGGGCCAGGTTGATGAGCTCCACATGTACCATCGTGGGCTTCTTTCAACACTTCGTGGGCTTCTTTTGATGAGAGGCACCGGAGCAGGATCCCATCATGCGATCTACGATACAATGTTCGCGAAATCGCATTGTAGTAGAATTTGGAGGCTTTCCTTCGGATGGCAGCCGCCTCCCTGGTGTCTTCGGGCAAGATGCCGTATAAGACAAAATCAATGTAGGGGAATCGCCAGTCTTTAAGCTCTGGATCGGTCGACACTTCAAGTGTTTCCTTACCGCGACGATCTCCCGTTGACCCTGGACAGTCTCCGAGGGGACTTTTTGGGCAGTATAGGTCGTAGCTATAGACGAATACCTTCTCCATTGCTCCAGCTGGAAGAGCTAAGGAGGCAGCAAGGGATGCAAGTGCATCTGCATGCGCATTTTGCTTGCGCGGTACATGGTCGATGTAGAAGTTTGAAAACCTCTCGGCCATGTGGATTGTCGCGTTGTAGTAGGGTACCAGATCTTCATGCCTGACCTCATACTCTCCGCGAACTTGGCTGACGATGAGTTTGGAGTCACCGTACGCCTCGAGATTTTTAACGCCAATCTCATCGGCGAATTGCATCCCAATCAAAAGAGCGTTGTATTCCGCCACATTGTTGGAACAGGGTTCGGTTAACGAGATAGCTCGGGGAATCACGTAATTTTGTGGGGAGACGAGTACTACTCCTACCCCCGCAACTGTATGTCCCTTAGAGCTTGTTCTTGATGCACCATCGAAGAAAAGTTGCCATACTTGTCCTTCGAACAATGTCTGGGTCAGGCAGGCTTCGGCGACCTCGTCTGGGAGATCCTCGTAGAGTTTGGCTGCCCTGGGATCTGGGTGTTCAGCTAAGAAGTCCGCCACCGCTTGTCCCTTAATAGCTTTTGTGGCAGAAAATGCATCTCATATTGTGATAGCAATATGGCCCATTTTGCCAGCCGGCCATTTAGTGAAGAAGGCTTTGTCATAAGTAACCTCAGGGGGTTGACTTTGGATATGACATTTATGGTTTGGCCCACCAGATAGTGTCGCATTTTCTGAATGGCGAACACCAGTGCCAAACATTCCTTCTCGATCGGGTTGTACCGATGTTCGGCTCCGATCATCATTCTACTTAGGTAGTAGATTGCTTGTTCTCGCCCTTGGTCATCATTCTGAGCTAGTAGAGCTCCCAAAGAATGATCCATTGATCGGACGTACACCAGGAAAGGCTTTCCGGATACCGGAGCTGCAAGGACTGGTGGTTGGGTGAGGTAGTGTTTGATCTCCTCAAACGCTTTCTGACAAGCGTCGTCCCAAATGAATGAAACACCCTTTTTCATCAACTTGGCGAAGGGTTGGCATCTCCCGGAAAGGTTTGATATGAACCTGCGGATGTACGCCAATCGTCCTTGTAATCCCCTGAGCTCCTTGAGGCTTCTGGGGGGTTGCATCTCTTGGATAGCACGGACTTTCTCCGGATCCAAATGGATTCCTGTGGAAGTCACAACAAACCCTAGGAATTTGCCACTGGCTACCCCCAGGAAGGATTTGGTGGGGTTCATCTTCAATTGATGAGCCCGCATGATGTCGAAGACCACCCTCAGGTCTGCTATGTGATCACCTTTAGTGCGGCTTTTCACCGCGATGTCGTCGACATAACATTCCACCGTTTTGCGTATCTGCCGATGGAAAATGGCATTCATGGCCCTTTGGTAGGTTGCCCCCGCATTTTTCAGACCGAAGGGCATGACGGTGTAGCAATATACCCCTAGAGGTGTCCTGAAGGAGGTGTGCTTTTCGTCATCGGGATACATCTTGATTTGATTATATCCTGAGAACCCGTCCATAAAGGACATTCGCTCGAATCCACAAGTATTGTCAATCATGACATCTGTGATTGGCAATGGGAATTCGTCTTTGGGGCAGGCCTCGTTTAGATCACGGAAGTCGATGCAGATCCGGATCTTCCCGTTCTTCTTGGCGACGGGGACGACGTTGGCTACCCAGTCGGGATGTTGTTCTTCCCGGATGAAGCCGGAATCGATGAGCTTTTTGACTTCTGATTGAATTGCCTCCATTATCTCTGGACGGAACCGTCGCTGCTGTTGTTTAACAGGCTTCATGTCCGGATTGATGTTGAGGCGATGCATAGCCACTTGAGGATCAAGTCCAGGCATGTCCTCATAATTCCAGGCGAAGACATCTATATACTCTTGTACAAGAGATATTAAATCCTTCTTCTCTGGAGGCGACAGGCCGTCACTTATGAAGATGGGTTTAGGATTGGCTTCATCTCCTAGGTTGACCTGAACAACCTTGTCTTCTGTGGGTGGTTCACGCTGTTCAAAGCGGATATCCCAAAGAGCATTCAAATGTTTGATCCAAGGATCTGTATCAGATTGGATCATTTCTTCATCTTCATCCTCCAGATGGCTTGTCGAAACCATGTTTACTGAAAGCCCTTTGAAGATGTTGCCGACACTGACATCTGATTCCCACGACGACGTGTCTGATGAGCAGTCATGACTTGACAGTCTCTCCGAATCAGAGGCTGATGGCACTGGGGTTGATATATAGCCCAACCCCCGGCGCGTCTGATGATAGTAATCAGAGGTTTTCCCTTTCGGTACAAAGGATCGAAGCAGTGTTCTTCTTCCTTTTCCGAAGTTCAACCCTGGCCTGTTGGTTAGATCATACCCCATGCGCTTCATCATCCTGAGCGTTCTCGGTTCATAATGATCGAACTGAGGGGATTCATCCTCACCTTCCGATTCTTCGTGGGGCGTTGGTTCAGACGCGATTCGCCCAAAAAGTATTGGTCTTTGGCCTTTTCGTCTGGCTGGAACCATGAATACAGACTCTTGCGCGTCACCATTATCTTGGTATGTCCCGAAGGATGATTTCACCGGTACATGCAAAGATGTCAAAGCATCTATTGCCGACCAGAGGTCATCGTCCACGTCGGTACTAGTATCCGACGGTATTGAATCGGACTCACACGCAGGGAAATACGCGAAATCTAAATCTTCATTAATATACCAACCGCCTGCATCGTCGGTGGTATCAACATCGAGCTTATTAGTGCTCTTTACGAGTGGTTCCAACTCCCACAGGCACTCTTCTTTCTCTGGCTCAATGTCAGCTTCATTACCAGAGTCTGGCTCCTCTGGTTGTGGGGTTTCATTAGTCTCCTCCGGATCCTGATATAAGAGGGAATCCGTGAAATAATTTTCAACCCCTTTAAACGGATGCCTTTCGGCAATCAATGTTCGGACCTGTCCACTCTCGTCAATGTATTTCATGACTTGGTGGAGAGTAGAGGGAACGATGGAATTGCGGTGAATCCATGGTCGTCCCAGCAACAGGTTGTAGGAAGTGTCCACGTCAATGACGTAACACGTCACTTCCGACTTGAGGCTCCCGATCTGGCATTTGAGCTTGATCTTCCCCATCGGGCGGGAGCTGTTGGCATTGAACCCGTAAATAGTCGTCTGGGTAGGGCTCAGACGATGGGTAGGAATGCCTAGAAATTGCATAACCCGGCGAGGTATGATGCTTAGCGCAGACCCTGGGTCTACCTGGATGCGGTTCACCTCGGATGACCCAATATACCCTGTGAAGTATAGGGGTCGGTCATGCTTCCCTTTAACCTGCATGTCATCTGTTGTGAAGGTGATGCAGGGAGCATTTGGGGAGGCGTGGAGGCAATCCTCTTCATCTTCCTCCCTTGGCACGCGGGTCATAAAGACCTCAGCATTGGCCAAAGCTTCTTGTAGAGCCTCTCTGGTTGACTTTGATAGCCTCAGGAGCTCATACAAGGTAATGCGTGCCGGGATGTTGGCTAATTGAGCCAAGACATCAAAACTGTAAGGTGTCGAGGATCCTTCCGTTACACCTTTCGCAAGAACTCGAGAAAACCGAGTTTCTTTCTGCTTCTCCCCAGGCTGTTTAGAGGAGGGCTTGGCTGGTTCCACGGCTGGTTGCGGAGAAGCCGCTGCTGTCTCGCCGTACTGCTTCAAGTATGCCTGTCCTGAACGGGTCCCCGCCGTAGGTTGGCTGGGCTCTGCGGCCAGGACTATTGTTTCCTCTTCTGAGTCAGTCAGCGAGGGAACATCAGTGTCCGCTTCTCGAGAGGAGGCGCATATCACATGGCAAGATGAAGCCTTCCCTTTGCCTTTGGACTTCCTGTTGGTCACAGTCGTCCATTGTTGCTCGTCGACGAGGTCAGGGTGGACCCACATGATTTCCCCTCGAGGTGTAGGGACGGGTACCAAGCCTTTCTCCTGCTGCTGATGAGGGTCTGTGTTGACCACCCTCAGTTCTCCTTTCGGGACAGAGATCACCCCCACGGGTGTCGGGGGTCGTGTCCCAAACTGGAGAATCGACGTCATGTTGGCCGTCATCTTCTTCTACTCCGGTCGGAGTTTTAATACCTCCGCGTCAATCAGAGCTTGAAGGATGTCCTTAAAGACGTAGCAGCTTTTGGTAGGATGTCCGAGCATCCTGTGGTATAAGCAGTAGGTGGGATTGTCGGTCTTGCCGACTTCCTCCAGGCGCCTAATTTCAGGGAGCTTCAGTCGATTGCTCTTGTTGAGTAGCTTGAAGAGCGAATCGACGTGTTCCTCCTTGAAGGAATACTGCTTGTTGGGGCGCGGCTGGCTTGAAGAGCCACTTGCCCTGCCTGTTTGAGGTTTGGTGGGAGATTTGGTCTCCGTTGCCAAATTATCCTTCCGCTTCGTCTGGAGGGATGTGTCTGGTGCTGGTGCACGCCTTGTTGACCTCTCTGGCCTGGGCCTGCCTTCTTCCGCTCTGACGCGGGCAACAATCTCCTCAGCCTGTTCACCTTGCTGGACTAATTGTTTCCAGGTGCGGCTTTCAGCAACTCCTATTTGAGCAAGGAGTGAGGTTTGGAGATTATGGCGACATGTTTCCACCAGGGTGGCCTGGGTCATGCCGCTTGGACATCGGAGTGCCATGTTCCGAAATCTTTCTACGAAAGACTTGACGGACTCTCCCTTTCGCTGTTTTGTAGCTAAAAGGGTAGGCATTGTGACCTCCGAATCATCTTCGAAGAAGCGTGTTAGAAACAGCTTCTCCAAGTCGCCCCAGTTCTTGATGGAACCTTCCGGGAGCTTCATAAACCATTCAAAGGCCAACCCTTTCAGGGTGCCGATGAATAGGCGTGCCAGGATGGCATCGTTATCTACCACATTCCCGGTCTGGGATTTGAAGTAGTAGATGTGCTGGTTGGGTGACCCCTTCCCGTCAAATGCTTGGAGAGTTGGAGCCTTGAACTTAGGAGGGTACGGGACTAAGTCCCACTCGGCCGGATAGGGCCGGACTACTCCAGCTTCTTGGAGGCCTTTACGGTTGGTAAGGGCCTCGAGGCGCTGCTCCAGTTGACTCATTCTTTTAGCATGAGCCTTTCCCGGGGTCTGGTCGCTTCTTGCCTGCGACGAGGGCTTGGACACATCCGAGGTAGATCGTCGTGTCTCGTCAGAAGATTCGGAGGGTGGGCTTCCTCCTTTTCTCCCTTTGCCCTTCGGTCGTCTAGGAGGAGACCTCGCTCTTTCTTCAAGCAATTTCTCGAGCATATGCTTGAGGGAGTCAATGGATCTCTGTTGAGAGGCGATTATATCCATCTGGTGCTTCTGCGTCTGTTCTAAACGCCTGGCCATCTCCTCAGGAGTGTCTGCCATGTAGGCGGAAGCCTCCTTCTCGACGGAAGAGTTTGAAGCTTGCGACCCCACTACAGCAGAGTGAGAATCACCCGTTCTAATGCCGCGGGCTAAGGCATTATAGTCAATTGGGGGAATGGCCCCCGTCCGGGTGCGAGTGTGTTGGTACACTCCTTCCGGTACAGAGTCAGACTCGGAGTCATCTGGGCTGACTGCAATTTGTTTCCCCTTACTCCTGCTTGTCATATTTGCAGTGAGCTCCGGGTACTCGATGTCAGAGAAGGTTCTCCTCCTGTGGGAGCGTCTTCTTTTGGCTGACGGGGGAATCAGGGTCAGCTGTCTAATTAAAGACGACTGGTGCACGCCTGACTCGCAATGGCATCCAGAGAGCATCTGGATGAGCTGTTGACAGCAGCATGGAGAAGTGGCCTGATTGGCACTCCTTTTCCTTGTCAAATAATCCCTCAAATCTGTGGGAGGGGGATTAAAGAGGCTGGTCTCGCAACGTCGACGACGGGAGACAGTCATGTGCTGTTCAGCCTGGACACAGGTTTCAGAAACGCGGCTGTCGCGTCGCGGCTGCGTCACGCGCGTCTGGCGTCTCTGTTGATATGAGACGTGACTTTCGCGTTGCTGTCTGCTGCGTTGGAGCAGAGAGACTTGGGAGAGAGTGGGCTGCTGGGCCCCACGCCTATGGGCGCGTGCTTCCTGCGTTTGACAAGACGCAGAAGCTTCGCTTTGGCGTTTGGCAAGTTGGTCTTCAGAAGGCTCAACTTGGGGAGTCTCGCGTTTGGGTCGCCAAACGCGGACCTCTCGCACTGGCCGAGGTGCGGGCAAGGCATCGGATCGTACGCTGCGTCCAACCCCAGTCAGAAAACCAACGGTTCCGACCGAGTGTTGACGCGCGCGTCTTCTCTGTCGACGCTCGGCATTCCGATTGCGTCGTGGAGGAAGAGAGAAGCCAACAACTTCCTGGTTTGTAGAACCAGGGGTGTTTGCCACGCGGGTCTCCTGAGAGACGCTGACGCGGGCGTTCTGTGCGACACGATCGATCGCACTAGTAGATGTGCCAGGGACCACACGGGCCTTCAGAGAGTCGTTGGCGCGTGTGCTCTGCGCGACACGGTTGATCGCAGTAGAGGTGTCTGAGGTTACGCGGGCCTTCGGGGAGGCGTTGGCGCGTGAACCAAACTTGGCACAGTGGGCAGCAGGAGTACCCGACAGAGCCTCAGATTGGGCTTCAGGGGGCTGTCCAATTGAGACCCTGCGGCAGACGCGGGTCTTTGGGCTCTTGGAGCCAGAAGAGAGGAACTCTTCATACTTCGCCTGGTCGAACTCGACGACGAGGGATTCGACCATTTTCCCCTTACGGAGAACGTCATCTTGCACCACGGTGCGCTCGTCAGTAACGAAGGTATTCCCCAGCGGAGTCGCCATCTCTTGTACGGGGCCGGAAAACTTGGTGGTCGGAGAAAGTGGTTTTAGCTGTAAAAGATTTCCTTGATTCAAGCGAAACGATTACAACCAAAAGAACTACTCTTCCTTCTTTTCCAGTTACAAGGGAGGGAGGATGTCTGAATCTTCCCTTTGTTTAATGCTGGGTTCTTCGTGTGGCGATGGAGAGTGAATCTTGTTCTCCGTTGACCAGATGACCGTCCTGGACCGTCGGGGGTCTTCTCTTCGGTCGGTAGAAAGAGTAACTCAGCTCCGTCTACCAAAACTCTCAAAGAGGAGGTAGGCGAAGAGCGGCTAGTACTCAGTAAGCTCGCTGAAGAGTCGTGCTTCTCTCTTGATGATCCTCCTGCCTGGATTCGATCGATTTTTGATGATGCCTTATCTCAAAGCTCTCTCTCTTCAAAACTCCAATCTTCTGCCCAAGCTTCGATCTTCTTAAAGTTCTCTCCCTTCTCCAAAAACTCCGATCCTCTCTTCATAGCAAACAAGGCTATTTATAGGGATCTCAGGGGGTGAAGGTGCCTCCTGAAAACGCTCCCGAATGAGGGGCCACTACCCGCTACATGCGCGGTGACTGGCCCCGCAATCAGGGCAGTTGCAACTGAGACGCGGGCGTTGGGCCAAACGCGCCTTGAAGTTTGAGACGCGGGCGTCGAGCCAAACGCGCCTTGAGACGCGGGCTTCGGGCCTTCACGTCTGGATGCTGAGGCGCGGGCGTCGGGCCGATGCGCCTTGATGCTGAGACGCGGGCTTCGGGCCGACGCGTCTTGATGCTGAGACGCAGGCTTCGGGCCGATGCGTCTGAACGTTGAGACGCGGGTGTAGAGCCAACGCGTCTTAATGCTGAGACGCGAGCATCGATTTCTCGCGTCTAGAGCTTGAGACTCTGCTTCCTTAATGGCTGGTCTGTTAGTCATTTTTAGACAGCCTACATGGGTAAATTTCAGACTCTGGTTCATCCATATCATGAGTGATCCTCCGTAGCGATGGCTGAAAAGCTATCTCTTTGCCGGTCTTGGGATTTGGTACACTTGTCTCTCTCATCTAGGTTGTTCATATTAGCTTTGTTTCTAGATGGGGTACCTGGTTCAAATCAAAGAAAATAAAGTAAGAAAAAGAAATTATAAAGATATCGTAAAATTTTACAAAGAAAAGTTACAAAACTTGGGTTGCCCCAAGCAGAGCTTTAAGTTATAGTCATTAGCTAGACTTTTCTGATTTTCAAGGAGGCTCTTTAGTAGAAGACTTCGGCCTCAACGTGTTCCGTGCAAGCTTTTAAGTTTCTTTCCATCGTTGCTTTGGCGGTACACCTTTCTCATAGCACCACACTTTTCAGTTTTTGCGCTCTTCAATTTGGTGGACTTGGGTTGAAGAAAATCTTCTTGTGATGATTTTAGATGATCCCTTTCGACCGTCTTGATTTCTTTCATATTGATGGTTTTGATCTTCAAACATGTTTTAACTTCGGATGGATTCTTCATGGCTTTGAAAATGTTGAAGGTAACTTCCTCGTCTTGTACTCGAAGGATGAGCTTTCTTTTTCACATCAATTAAAGCTCTTCACATAGCTAGGAAAAGTCTTCCCAAGATAACTAATACATTGCTATCTTCCTCCATATCTAGCACAATATAATCGGTGGAAAATAGAACTTGTCTACTTTCATTAATCCGTTCTCAACTATACCTAATGGGTATTTAATATATCTATCTACTAATTGGCAGGATACAGTGGTTGGCTTCAGCTCTCCGAGATTCAATGCCCTGAAAATCGAAAGAGGCATCAAGCTAATACTTGCACCAAGATCACACAAAATATTGTTGAATTGAAAAATAGTGTAAGGTATATTGAAACTCCCTGGATCCTCGAGTTTAGGAGGCAATTATTGTGCAATATTACACTGTACGCCTCAATCAAAGCTATTGTGTCATGCTCCTTCAATCTCCTCTTCTTAAGTAGGATCTTCTTTGTGACATATTTCAGATTGTCTTCAAGAGCATCTGCAAATGGAATATTAATATGTAATTTCTTGAACATATCCAAAATGTCAGAGAATTGCTTATCTAGCTTCTATTTGATTAGCATTTGAGGAAGGAAGAGGAGGGACATATGGCTTCACTGAGGGCTTCTTTGCAGATTCTGACTCTGGCTCTAAATCACCATTGGACAGTGGATTGTCCATCAAGACGACTGATTAGCCATCTGTTGGTATCTGCTGAAGCTGATTTTTCTCTGGTTGCTAATTTCTTTTGCCCCAGTATCTTTCTGAACCTCTGCCTCTGCTGACTCTTTCTGTGATCGCTCTAATTGCCTCCACGCTCCTTAGGATGGTTGCATGAACATCTTCTTTTGGATTCTTCTCTGTATTGCTTGGCAAACTCTCTTGGGGTCTATTGGTAAGTAGGTAGCAATCTGGACCATCTGAACTTCAAGGGTGTGTATGGATGTTGTTGTATTCTTGTAGTTATAAGCTGTAGTTGTTGCGAGTTATGCTAATGCATCTTCCCATCTTGGTTTCTTCTTCATTTGTGGTTGGCTATGCTATTGTTGCTACTGTTGTGGCTGAAAGTTAGGCTTCATGTTATTTCTCCATGATAGATTTGGGTGATTTGTCCATCCTGGATTGTACGTGTTGGAGTAGGGGTTGTTTGGCCTTTGAAAATTATTGATGTAATTGGCTTGTTCATTTTGTCCAAAGGCGAAAGTGTTTCCATCTTGACAATTGTCATTCTCATGACTCTCTTCATAATAATCACAAGATGATTTTGTTTAAATTGAACTTATAATGGCGACTCCTAGTTTTTTGTGATTATGGCGAGTTATGCTTGGATGGCGGAGGAGCACTTAATTCCTGCATACCTGCGATCTTCTTTGGTGGTCCCCTTGTCGATTGTCATTGGTAGTGATTTGAGGACATCTCATCAAGTATCTCTTGACTCTTGATCATCAGTGCTCCATCAAAGACAACATCTATAATCATCTTCAGTTGGGTTGGAGTCCATTGTAGAAGAATTAGATCTCCAACCATGGGGGAAGCCCATGATTAGATACCCTGTTTAGGAGCCCTTTGTACCTTTCCCATGCTTCATGTATGATTCGTCATCAAGTTGGGCAAAGGTCATGAAGTGTACTTCGCAATTTGGATACTTTGGCTGGTGGTAGGTATTTGGCCAAGAGGGCTGAAGTCATCTCGTCCTATGTAGAGATTGTTTCCTTTGGCAATGAATAAACTATATCTTTGCTTTATCTTTTATTGAAAAAGGAAATAGCATCAGTCTTATCGCATCAGAAGAGACCCCATTGTGCTTTGGTGTATCACATATCTCCAAGAAACTCTTGATGTATTCATTAGGATCTTCATTGGGTTCTCTTCCAAATTGGCACGTGTTTTGCACCAATTGAATTACTCCAGCCTTAGCTCGAAAGTATTAGTCATCAAGGTGGACTAAACAACGTAGTCTCGCAGTGCCTTTCTTTCTTTCGTGTTTGCCATCACCGATTCACGATTTTCTTTTCTTTCAATAAGTATCTGATGGTCTCTCGATCTCAGGATCTGGTTCCAAAAGCTCAGTACTTCTGGATCTTCACATTTAGTGTCAAGAATCAGGTTCTAAAAGATGATCTCCAAAATCAACAGTAGTATGGTGGATACACCATGACTATGGTGGATCCCTCCATAAATTTAAATTCTCTTGAGTTCTTCTTTTATCCTGAAATACAGAAAAATAAGGTGTAAGTTTATGCAGTAAAACTTCAAAGTAAGATCAGGTATAATTATCAGTGATATTAAATAAACAATCTCCAGCAATGACGCCAAAAACTT
Organism: Agave tequilana; assembly: GCA_038442645.1. Classification (NCBI taxonomy): domain Eukaryota; kingdom Viridiplantae; phylum Streptophyta; class Magnoliopsida; order Asparagales; family Asparagaceae; genus Agave; species Agave tequilana. Next base: position 55,680 of record JAVJIF010021295.1, read on the forward strand.
GATGTTTGATTTGGCAAGTGCTCCAATCGTTTCAAGTAATATAATGATGAAGTAGAGTATCATTCCTACAAAGATTGTAATTTAATTACCACATAAGTGAATCCTATATCTTATGCGAAGAGATGAATATATATGAAAAAGTAAATTAAACTAAACTAAGATTGTAACTAAAAAAAATAGTTTTTAAATATAAGATGAGTACTAGGGCAATATGACTTCGGCAATTCTATTTCTGGTTATTATAGTTATTTGCGGTAGAAACTTTATTCAAGTATTGTTAACAATAAAAATATCTATTTTAATTAATAATCTCTATCAAGTAATATTAAATCTAATTTTGAATTAGAACTCACAATCTATCGATCTAGTGAATTTACTAGCCAAAACGTCATTAAAATTTGTGATTTTTCTCTTAAGATTACATAACCTATGCTTCTCCTATCAGTCTCAGCATGTAGGAAGTGATTCATGTCCCTAGATATGTTGCTAGGTTATCTCCTATCAGTCTCCAACTTAGCCATCTTTATAATTGCGACCATCAATTATTAGACATTAATATACAAATATGTTTTTAACAGTATTATGTAACCATGAATAATCTTCAATAGAAAAGCCTACATCTATGCCCAAGTAATAAAGATTTAGCTCATGAAGAAATAAATGCAAGTCGTGATTTTATATGAATTAAACATGCAAATAATAACTAAAAGAAAGGGAAAAAGGAAGCCAATTAGATATAACAATCCAGTAAAGGATTTTTATCCAATTTCTTTCTTCAAGAACTCAAAAAATATCTCAAGACTCGAATTTTATTCAAAGAGGCAATCTCCAAAAACTTGATTATTCAACAGTCATATTATAGACTCAGAAACCCTAACCGACTGACTCAATATTTCTAAAATACAATTTTAATCCTAATAGGAGTCTGGCAAAATTTGATCAGAACTCGACTTAAAAGAACGACCAATCTGCTGTATAATACAGCCAATTCGCCGTGAAATACAGTACATCTTTAAATTGAAGTCGAAAAATAGCTAGCCAAAGCGCGTCACTTGGTTTGACTAGTCAACAGCGTATTAGCCATGAAGGTGACGGATCCGCTGTAAGAATTAAGGTTCTGAGTCTGGAATTTTTATGGATGTTGTATTCATGTATAGATCTTGTTTGACTCTCTAGATTTGTCTCTGGGTCTTCATATCAGTGTTTTCTTTACTACAACTCTCCATTTTACCTCTTTTCGGTTCTTTTCTTCAAATTTTGCTTTTGATTTAAATTTTGTGAAAAATCATAAACAAAACTACCCGTGCAGAATTAAATGTGACAAAAAATATATTATAAAGGGTATAAAATATACATGAAAATCACAATTATCACTCATCCTCGGTTGGGCAACTACCGTTCAGAAGGTTCATCACCAACCGGGCAACTGCTAGGCTCATTCCTAATCGGCAACTGTCATCTAAAAAGTTCATCCCCTATTAGGCTACCGCCTCTATTTGTGTGTTCCGGGAGGATAACTCCCACTTGAGAATCTCAAAAATCTGCCTCTGGATTTCCTAAGGCTCATTCTCAATTGGGCAACCGTCCCCCGGAAGGCTCATCCCTAATTGAGCAACCGCCAATCCAACTCTATAGATGAGGGATCTCCTTACTCAGAGTCCTCTTTGTTGGTCTCGATATGGTGCCAATTATGGATCTAAAATACGAAGTCAACACTCACAAGAATATTAGTATAAAGGAAATAAATATACTTGCAAATAAAGAAAACAAATCACAGAAAAGTTAACAATCGCAAACACGTGTGATTTATCCTGGTTCGGTCCTTGTGACCTACATCCAGTCCCCAAGCCTCTCGCTTGAGATTTTCCTTTATCCTTGACTTTGTACACCCAAAATCAACACCTTGCACACCACTTGACAAATCTCCTTTGCCAAATGTGTACAACTTCTCTTACAACCAAGAGAACAAACACCACCTTGTACAACCTCTCTTCTACACCAAGAAGACGCTCTTGTACAATGATTTCTTTGAGTGATTACAACCTTTCCTATAAGCCTTGATTCAGTATGTGATCGTTGACAAGGGCTAGTATAGGAGAACTTTCAGAGATCTTCACAAAAGAGTAGGAATTGGTGAAGAACTAGAAGTGGGAACAGTTTTCAGGAAACCAGAATATTTTCAGGATGTTTGGTCAGAAAATTGAATATTTTAATTGGTATTTTGGCCTAAGATTAACAACCCTATTTATAGATGCACTCTAGGGTTAGTTAGGGTAGTTATTAGGTCCATTTTGAACATTCAAACGTTGGATAACGTTGCAGAAAATACTAGAATACAGAAACTGTCCAACAGTCAGAAACTGCCTATAGTTGACTTGAGATATGGATTAGTCAACTAGGGTAGGCAAAATTCTCAAGGTTAGTCGACTATAGACAAGACCAAGTCGACTAGGTCAAGATAATTTCAAATAACAAGTTTCTGGAAAACTGAACCAAGTCGACCACAACCATATTATAAGTCGACTAGGCCAGGGATTAGTCGACTAGGGGAAAGGGTCAAGTCGACTACAAAGGTCTATTAGTCGACTAGGTATACTGTTAAGTCGACTACAGAGACAAACAGAGAGTTGGGATCTTTTGGGAAAAAAGACTAGTCGACTAGGGAATTGGTCAAGTCGACTACACCATGTATTAGTCGATTATCATAGGCTATATGTCGACTAATATACTAAGATATGTGTGTATGCATCAAGGCTTTTAACATGCTATTTAATCATTACAAAACATATCATTAGCAACTCTCTTTGGGAAGTCTTGATCATGAAGAACTCTTGAATAGGCTTGTGATAGAGCTCCAAATGATATGCTTCACAAATGTCTTCATCAAAAGCAAGTTCCAACATTCTCCCCTTTTTGATGATGACACTTTGTGTGCACAAATGCTCCCCCTGCAGAAAATAAGTTATATTTTCTCCCCTTGCAGAAAATGAGTTATAACAGATATAGAAACACTTTGTTCTCCCCCTGCAACAAATATATCATAAAATGTATATATATCTGAAGTATTGTTCTCATCAACTTCTTATATGGTACCTGAAAGATAAACGTTAGATGGTACCAATCATAAGAGAAAACATTAACCTTTAGGAGACCAAACCCAATTTGAATTTGGTTTCCACCTGTTAGTATACACATAATTGCATGAATTACATATATCATGTATGTATGATGCAATATAAGTATTTTGTCAAAAATGCTTAAATTTTTAGGAATCCATATAAACTTGGTCTTAATTCTTTTTGAAATATTATTAGACTTTCTTTTCACAAAAGAATTATATGGATTACTAACATATGAAGATTTTTCAAAAAATCAAGACCATAATTATTATGTGACTTCTTTTGATATGATAACAAATCATTCAACTTTTCTTTTCCTTGATTAAACTTAGTCACATTTTTCAAAATCTCTTCATATTTCATTTTGAAAACTGATGTCTTTATCTAAAACTGAAATCCTTTCATTTAAAGACACAGTTTTCTTTTTAAACAAAATGTTTTCTTTTATAAAATTCTCATTATCCTTTTCAATGATGATATCACTTTTTCAAAATCATCTTCTAGAGAATTTATAGAAGATACTTGTGAAACATAACATGAATTTTCTTTGAAAAGTTTTTCATATTCCTTTGATAAAACTTTATTCTTCATTTTTTCATTCTTTAGATCATTAATAATTCATGGAATGCATCTAAAAGTTCAGTATATTGTACCTCATCTTCTTCTAGCGTCATGTAACAAATGTTGGCATGTTCAGTGGTTTCTTCGTCAGAGGAAGAGGAATCACTGTTTTCCCATGATGCTTGGTAGTCTTTCTTCTTTCTGAACTTTTTACTCTTGAATTACCTTTATTTTTGAGCAATGGGCAATCCTTCTTCATATGACCTGTTTTATTGCAATTAAAATATTTAAATTTACCTTGCTTTAAGAATCTTCTGAATTTTCTTGAAAGCATTGCCATCTCCTCTTCATCGTCATCTAAATTGTCCGTGTCTGAGGATGCATGGAAGCAAGTTCTTTCTTCTTTGAGCGAAGTTATTATTCATCCTTCTTTCTTTCTTCGAGTTGCACTTCATATGCCATTAGATTACCAATAAGGTTTTCTAACGACAATGTTGAGAGATCATTCGCTTCTTCGATTGCGGTTGTCTTCTTCTCCCAATCTGATGTGAGTGCACGAAGGATCTTGCGAACTTTTTCGACTTGGGTGTATTCCTTTCCAAGGGATGCTAAGGAATTGGTAATGTCGGTGAATCTTGTAATAATTTCTGAGATGGTTTCATTCTCCTCCATTTTGGATAATTCAAACCTGTGGACAAGAACAGAAATCTTAGATTCTTTAACTTTATTTGTGCCTTCGTGTGTTACCTGAAGAGTATGCCATATTTGATTTGTAGAAGTGGCTGTTGACACACGGTTGAACTCTCTTTGGTTAAGGCACAGAATAGAGCATTCATCGCTTAGGAGTCAAGGTTCGCATTCCACTTTTGATCATCACTCCAAGCGTTGTAGTGGGTAGTCGGCTTGGTGTACAGTGCTTCTACGATGTTCCAAAGTTCGTAGTTGAGCGATTGCAAGTAGATCTTCATTCTACACTTCCAATAGTTGTAGTTGGATCCGTCAAATAGCGGTGGACGTTGTGTAGAATGTCCTTCTTTGAATTGTGACGAAGGAAACTCAGTTGCCATCCTTGTAGATTGTTGACTAGGTATGCAGGGCTCTGATACAAAATGTTGAACCTGCTCTGATACCAATTGTTGGTCCCGATATGATGCCAATTATGGATCTAAAATACGAAGTCAACACTCACAAGAATATTAGTATAAAAAAATAAATATACTTGCAAATAAGAAAAATAAATCACAGAAAAGTTAACAATCGCAAACACGTGTGATTTATCCTAGTTCGGTCCATGTGACCTACATCCAGTCCCCAAGCCTCCCGCTTGAGATTTTCCATTATCCTTGACTTTGTACACCCAAAATCAACACCTTGCACACCACTTGACAAATCCCCTTTGCCAAATGTGTACAACTTCTCTTACAACCAAGAGAACAAACACCACCTTGTACAACCTCTCTTCTACACCAAGAAGACTCTCTTGTACAATGATTTCTTCGAGTGATTACAACCTTTCCTATAAGCCTTGATTCAGTATGTGATCGTGGACAAGGGCTAGTATAGGAGAACTTTCAGAGATCTTCACAAAAGAGTAGGAATTGGTGAAGAACTGGAAGTGGGAACAGTTTTCAGGAAACCAGAATATTTTCAAGATTTTGGTCAGAAAACTGAATATTTTAATTGGTATGTTGGCCTAAGATTAACAACCCTATTTATAGATGCACTCTAGGGTTAGTTAGGGTAGTTATTAGGTCTATTTTGAACATTCAAACGTTGGATAACGTTGCAGAAAATACCAGAATACAAAAAACTATCCAATAGTCGAAACTGCCTATAGTCGACTTGAGATATGGATTAGTCGACTAGGGTAGGCAAAATTCTCAAGGTTAGTCGACTAGAGACAAGACCAAGTCGACTAGGTCAAGATAATTTTAAATGACAAGTTTCTGGAAAACTGAACCAAGTCGACCACAACCATATTATAAGTCGACTAGGCCAGGGATTAGTCGACTAGGGGAGGGTCAAGTCGACTACAAAGGTCTATTAGTCGACTAGGTATACTGTTAAGTCACTACAGAGACAAACAGAGAGTTGGGATCTTTTGGGACAAAAGACTAGTCGACTAGGGAATTGGTCAAGTCGACTACACCTTGTATTAGTCGATTATCATAGGCTATAAGTCGACTAATATACTAAGATATGTGTGTATGCATCAAGGCTTTTAACATGCTATTTAATCATTACAAAACATATCATTAGCAACTCTCTTTGGAAAGTCTTGATCATGAAGAACTCTTGAATAGGCTTGTGATAGAGCTCCAAATGATATGCTTCACAAATGTCTTCATCAAAAGTAAGTTCCAACATTCTCCCCCTTTTTGATGATGACACTTTGTTTGCACAAATGCTCCCCCTGCAGAAAATAAGTTATATTTTCTCCCCCTACAGAAAATGGGTTATAACAGATATAGAAACACTTTGTTCTCCCCCTGCAACAAATATATCATAAAATGTATATATATATGAAGTATTGTTCTCTTCAACTTCTTATATGGTACCTGAAAGATAAACGTTAAATGGTACCAATCATAAGAGAAAACATTAACCTTTAGGAGACCAAACCCAATTTGAATTTGGTTTCCACCTGTTAGTATACACATAATTGCGTGAATTACATATATCATGTATGTATGATGCAATATAAGTATTTTTGTCAAAAATGCTTAAATTTTTAGGAAACCATATAAACTTAGTCTTAATTCTTTTTGAAATATTATTAGACTTTTTTTTTCACAAAAGAATTATATGGATTGCTAACATATGAAGATTTTTCAAAAAATCCAAGACCATAATTATTATGTGACTTCTTTTGATATGATAACAAATCATTCAACTTTTCTTTTCCTTGATTAAACTTAGTCACATTTTTCAAAATCTCTTCATATTTCATTTTGAAAACTGATATGTCTTTATCTAAAACTGAAATCCTTTCATTTAAAGACACAGTTTCCTTTTTAAGCAAAATGTTTTCTTTTATAAAATTCTCATTATCCTTTTTCAAAATCATCTTTTTAAGAATTTATAGAAGAAACTTGTGAAACATAACATGAATTTTCTTTGAAAAGTTTTTCATTTTCCTTTGATAAAACTTTATTCTTCATTTTTTCATTCTTTAGATCATTGAATAATTCATGGAATGCATCTAAAAGTTTAGTATATTTTACCTCATCTTCTTCTAGCGCCATGAACCAATGTTGGCATGTTCAGTGGTTTCTTCTTTGTCAGAGGAAGAGGAATCACTATTTTTCCATGATGCTTGGTAGTCTTTCTTCTTTCTGAACTTTTTGCTCTTGAATTTACCTTTATTTTTGAGCAATGGGCAATCCTTCTTCATATAACCTGTTTTATTGCAATTAAAACATTAAATTTACCTTGCTTTAAGAATCTTCTGAATTTTCTTGAAAGCATTGCCATCTCCTCTTTATCGTCATCTAAATTGTCCGTGTCTGAGGATGCATGGATGGCAAGTTCTTTCTTCTTTGAGCGAGGTTATTGTTCATCCTTCTTTCTTTCTTCGAGTTGCACTTCATATGCCATTAGATTACCAATAAGGTTTTCTAACGACATTGTTGAGAGATCATTCGCTTCTTCGATTGCGGTTGTCTTCTTCTCCTAATCTGATGTGAGTGCACGAAGGATCTAGCGAACTTTTTCGACTGGGTGTATTCCATTCCAAGGGATGCTAAGGAATTGGTAATGTCGGTAAATCTTGTAACCATTTCTGAGATGGTTTCATTCTCCTCCATTTTGAATAATTCAAACCTGTGGACAAGAACAGAAATCTTAGATTCTTTAACTTTATTTGTGCCTTCGTGTGTTACCTGAAGAGTATGCCATATTTGATTTGCAGAAGTGGCTGTTGACACACGGTTGAACTCTTCTTGGTTAAGGCACAGAATAGAGCATTCATCGCTTTGGCGTCAAGGTTCGCATTCCACTTTTGATCATCACTCCAAGCGTTGTAGTGGGTAGTCGGCTTGGTGTACGGTGCTTCTACGATGTTTCAAAGTTCATAGTTGAGCGATTGCAAGTAGATCTTCATTCTACACTTCCAATAGTTGTAGTTGGATCCGTCAAATAGCGGTGGACGTTGTGTGTAGAATGTCCTTCTTTGAATTGTGACGAAGGGAACTCAGCTGCCATCCTTGTAGATTGTTGACTAGGTATGCAGGGCTCTGATACAAAATGTTGAACCTGCTCTGATACCAATTGTTGGTCCCGATATGATGCCAATTATGGATCTAAAATACGAAGTCAACACTCACAAGAATATTAGTATAAAGGAAAAAATATACTTGCAAATAAAGAAAAACAAATCACAGAAAAGTTAGCAATCGCAAAAACGTGTGATTTATCCTGGTTCGGTCCTTGTGACCTACATCCAGTCCCCAAGCCTCCCGCTTGAGATTTTCCTTTATCCTTGACTTTGTACACCCAAAATTAACACCTTGCACACCACTTGGCAAATCCCCTTTGCCAAATGTGTACAACGTCTCTTACAACCAGGAGAACAAACACCACCTTGTACAACCTCTCTTGTACACCAAGAAGACGCTCTTGTACAATGATTTCTTTGAGTGATTACAACCTTTCCTATAAGCCTTGATTCAGTATGTGATCGTGAACAAGGGCTAGTATAGGAGAACTTTCAGAGATCTTCACAAAAGAGTAGGAATTGGTGAAGAACTGGAAGTGGGAACAGTTTTCAGGAAACCAGAATATTTTCAGGATTTTTGGTCAGAAAACTGAATATTTTAATTGGTATTTTGGCCTAAGATTAACAACCCTATTTATAGATGCACTCTAGGGTTAGTTAGGGTAGTTATTAGGTCCATTTTGAACATTCAAACGTTGGATAACGTTGCAGAAAATACCAGAATACAGAAACTGTCCCACAGTCAGAAACTGCCTATAGTCGACTTGAGATATGGATTAGTCGACTAGGGTAGGCAAAATTCTCAAGGTTAGTCGACTAGAGATAAGACCAAGTCGACTAGGTCAAGATAATTTCAAATGACAAGTTTCTGGAAAACTGAACCAAGTCGACCACAACCATATTATAAGTCGACTAGGCCAGGGATTAGTCGACTAGGGGAAAGGGTCAAGTCGACTACAAGGTCTATTAGTCGACTAGGTATACTGTTAAGTCGACTACAGAGACAAACAGAGAGTTGGGATCTTTTGGGACAAAAGACTAGTCGACTAGGGAATTGGTCAGTCGACTACACCATGTATTAGTCGATTATCATAGGCTATAAGTCGACTAATATACTAAGATATGTGTGTATGCATCAAGGCGTTTAACATGCTATTTAATCATTACAAAATATATCATTAGCAACTCTCTTTGGGAAGTCTTGATCATGAAGAACTCTTGAATAGGCTTGTGATAGAGCTCCAAATGATATGCTACACAAATGTCTTCATCAAAAGCAAGTTCCAACACTCTTTTTATGTGATCCAAGGAGGAAAGCCCCCATTCAAGAACGATAATACAAGCATCTGCATTTGGGCTTCCCTCGGCTCACCCACTTCAAATTAAGTCTCCATCTAAACACACCAGTATGTCTCCGTAATTGAAGTTCCCACCTCACTTGGAGTTCAACGGCTACACATTTGGGATGAAGCCTCTAGTCAGAGACAATAATATAAACATATCACGTCCTTGTCATCCAAAAGTCAGGCCTCCGAAGGGGTATGATCATTCCACAGTACAAACCAGGCAATATCTAAACATGACTCAGTCACTTATATTTTGAAATACATGTCATTACATTTTATTAAATTTCATTAGGTCATTACATTTGACAAATTGAGCACATGAAATTCATTACCCCTCTGTGTTTACTTTTTGCAAAAGAAATACATGAGATTCAGAAACATGTCCCGACACTATGGCTAGATCAAAAAAGATTTGTTCATTGAAGGAGATCTCTCAGAAGCAGTCACCTGCGCCATGGCTCCTGAGCAAGAACCATACGCCTCGATATCAGCTCACACGCCTTCATGACAGCCAGACCAGCATCACTCACCGCGATGGTCCCCAAGAAGCCTCTAAGGCCATAGAGCGCCCTGAACTCCAAGCGTACTTTGGCATGACACATAAGACAGTGTTGATATCACACCATGGCCTGGTATTCTGAGAAAGAGGTTGGAGCTCTGGAAGAAGGAGTGATTCATCAGTGAAGCCCCGATGAAAACACCCTTCTTCTTTACCTATTGCTCGTTGCAAGAAAAGAGTCTCCAAGTGTGAGGTAGCGACGTCCGAGAAAGATGGAACCTCCAAGACAGAAAGATGGTGGTCGAATCACATCTGCCTCCTTAATTTCCCTGGCGAGCTCCTTCTCCTTCCTCTTGCACACTTTCAGGAAAGAAGGACTCCAGTTTTAAGACTGAACTAGACTGGACAAGTCGAAGAGTAGACAAACAAATCGAGTTAAAACAGGAGCCCTACATATCACCTATGACAGCGGTACCCTATCACAACAACTGATGTATCATGACAGAGTCATTGATTGAGGTTTTTACCTGCACACAAAAATATAGAATTTCAGAACTTAGAATAAAGAGTGCAAGTACTCAATACTACCGCGATAGCAAGTGGCTATGCGGATCGTGATCCACAAGGAGGGACTAGCGATGGAAGCTTTTTTAATAAGTTCTCTTTTAGGTTATAAAGTGTGGTCAAAGATCTTCTTTTAGTTCTTTATAAGAAAAGAAAAATAAGTTTAAGTCAAGTTAGGAAGAAAGTGGTAGACTGAGAAGGGGGAGAAAATAGAAAATGGATATATACAAAGAAATTGAAAAGAGTGATAAAAGAATGGATGTTGATGGTGTTGGTGATCTAAACTAAAGAATTAAAAGAAAGAAAACTAAAACCTAAAAAAAACTTACTGACCTTTTCGGCGCCTGCTTACCTTTGACCCGTATCGACGATGTTCCTTTGTTTGAAGGCGAGCGAAGTATGACAAATAGGATCTTTTCCATTCCCAGTTTACACTATGAAACGAAGGGACAAGCTAAACTACCACAGAAATGGATATCTATCACCATAAGCCATCAACGGCACTTGTAAGGGCAAGGCAACTTCGAGGCTATCGGATTCATTTGGATCCACAAACACAGAAGAGAGAAGCAAATAAAAACAAGAATAGAAAAGTAAAGAAAACTTCGCTTCGACTCAAATAACAATGAAAGAAAAGATTACTTACACGGTTTTACTTACACTGGTATCACCCTCAGTACAAGCTTGCTCTCATTCCTCTATGAAAGTCTCCTCTCCTCTCAGTTACATAAAGAAAATAAAAATTATATAAAAGAAAACTAAAAACCTAAGTTACAAACTATAGAATAGCCTAAATTCTACTATCTGCTTGATTGTTTCCTGTGGTCTCTGAAAAACCCAATATTTATAGGAAAAACCCAACGAGGAGAAGCGTACGAAGATAGAGGAGCAAACGCTCCCCCAAGTTCCTCAACAAAGCTGCAGAAATTTAGCTTTGGCCACATTTTTGCGGCCTGGGTGTGGCCAGGTGGCCACACCCAAGGGGGTACAACTCCTCGTTTGGTGATATTTCCTTATCTGTTTCTGGATTTCCCGTTTTCAGCTCCTGAATTTGATGAAACAGTCTTTGATCTTTGGCTTTAACTAATTGATTTTGGAAGATTTATTTTAACCGGTTTTCAACTTCTCTGATTTACTATGATCTGCCCTGATTTTTTGATTTTGAATTAATTCTGAATTAAATCAGAATTTTGATGGGCTTTTGGGCTCGTTCTCTTTCCTTTCCTTTAGCAATGGGCCTGCATATAAATTAGACAATAATTAGAATTAAAAGCAGAGTTTATTATAAAATAAGTATATGTGACAATGAATGTGCAATATCAGCGGCGGATCAGTTATCATAATGACTGATGCATCGTGCCAATCGGTCCAAGTGTTGTGACAAAATTGATGTACACTGATACCAATTATTGAATGCATAACGTGAGATACCTACTTATTATGATACAAATAGTTGGGAGATATGATATCCCCACCGACGACCTCAAGCATGTCTGAGATTGATTACCTCGAGCACAGAAGATGAATATTAAAGATATAAGAAGAAGAACACACAATTTAATGTGATTCGGCCCAAACTTGACCTACGTCCACGGGAAGAGAACTTGAGAGAGCTTTATTAATAAACTTGATACAAAGAGATCTAACCTCTTCTTGATGACAAAAGAGTATTCACCTTTTCCTTGAATCTACACCTAGATTATAAGAGTATATCTTCTCTTTATGCACCTTCACCTTGCTCCTCTCTTTTTTTTATTTTTAGGGCCTTCATAGCTTTTTAGGGCCTCACATTGTTGTTCACTACTACTTTCTTCTGCTCTTTTGCTCCGCCTAAATTCTAGATTACAATCTTTTATTTATAGAATTTTTACAATACAACTTTTATTTGGACTATGAGATGATCTTGGCCATTGGATGCTTGAAGATCTTGATCAATCCTATTTGGAGTTGATCTCCTTGATTTAGAAGGATTCTAGACCTTTTAATTTTGAGAAACAAATCTTTATTGAATAGGAATTGAATCTTATTCATACTCCTCCTAAAAGGAAACTCGCAATCGCCTAAAAAGGAAACATTTTACCTTGATTTACTTCTTTTGCTTCAAGTCATCTCCTCCAACTCAATTGGATTTTCTTGGACCATCGTCTCCTTTTGAAAATAAGGGTAAAATCCTAACAATCTCCACCTTGACTTGTTTTTCAAGCCTTTAGCAAAACAACTTGAGATTTTTAAATTATTATCTTAATTCTTTCCTGGATTGTAATCATGTCATGAAGCCTTTAACATTGCCCCTCTCCCCGGGGCCTTTGGCGGATTCACCGTCATGTTTTGGGTCAACTCGAACCTCGCTCGAATGCACCATTTTTGTAGTCAACCTACAACTCTTAAACTCGTTGCAGTTTTTCTTAAAGCTTCACCTCGAAGTGAGCTCCCTTCAAGCTTTTTGTTGAAACTCCCTGACTTAGTTTCTTTCCTTTAGCTTGCATTGCTATTGGCCCAAAGGCCCACCACTCTAGTTTTGATGATGATTAACTCATGTAGTTATATTACTAATGATCTTGTACTCATTTAGTTTCAGATTTTCTATCAAGATCTTAGTCGGTGTTTAGCTTTAACAAAAGATTCGAAGTCAAGTTTTGAAACTAGCATGTGTTGATTCAAGAGCTCGCGCTTCAAAGATCGCATCATGTACTCAAGAGGAGTCTATCTCATGAATCAAAGTTTGGACCAAGTCAAGATGGAGAAGAAGATTTTCAAGAGAAAATTTTTAAGACTTGAGTCAAGTTTGTAAGTGTTATGATTTTGTTTTTAGATAAAATGTAAAGGATAAATTTGTTGTGGATTGCTCAAGCTTATTATACACACACACAAAAGATTCATAATATTTCATGTTAAATAGTTTTGATTTCAAAAATATGGTTTTGGTTTTGAGCTTCAAAGAATACATATTTCGTTTTCATGAATATATTTCATCAAAACAAGTTTAAATGGTTTATATGTGTATTGAATTTTATCCATACACATTGTTGCTTCATAATGTTTAGAAAAACTTATTTGATGTTTTTATATCATGTGTTTAAGTTTTCTATTTATTAAAACTTTGTTTAGAGCTTATTGTCAAAAACAAAGATATTTTATCTTATATATGTATTGAATCATATCCATACACACTATGCTTCAAAAGTGTTTTAATATCTTACTTTTGTATTTGGATAAGTTTTGGGAAAATCAGTTTTCATTTAAAAGTTTGATTTTGAAAAATACTGGTTTTTGTTTAAAGCTAAATTTCTATATCACAAAAATAGTTCAAATTGTTTGTAATATGTGTTGATTTTTATCATACATATTTTTATTTTAAAGTATTGATAAGACTTATTTTGTGGATTTTATGGTATTTTATTAGAATTTATAGAGTTTCAAATGACCAAGTTTTCATCCCTATAAAACCCTGACTTGGGCTTCTGGCGGTCGACCAAGCGGTCGACCGATGTGCACAGAACGTGCACACTGCCCTGGCTTGAGGGCCAGTTGACCGGGCGATTGACCGATCCAGAGAGCTTGCTCCCTGGATCTGGCCCCGATCGACCGAGCGGTCGACTGACCAAGAGAGCGGCGCTATCTGGTTCTTGTCTCCATCGATCGAGGGGTCGACCTACAGGTCAAGACCTAGGTATGGTTGACCAGGCGGTCGACCGGCAACTCCAATGATCTGAAAAATGACTGTTGTGATTAGTCTACAATTCTGCATTTTTATATCACATTTTTCAATCGATTTATGAATAAAATATCGTTTCTAAATCGTGTTTTGGTATATTTTGCAGATAATCAAAAGTTCAAGAGCATAGAGGTAATAAGAGCTTAATTATACCTATTTTGGGTAATTATATTTAGATTTCTCGGAGACCAAGTTAGAAGAGTTTTGATTAGTGTTTATATTTGCATATTTTTCATCACATTTTCACATTTATCTTAACAAAATTCTATTCACTAAATGTTTCTCCTTATTTCTAAATTCATGGCTTGAAGAAGAAAAGAGGCCCAAAACTCCAGCATATTTAAGGATTTTTTAGAACCAAGAAGAAGCCCAACACTTGAAGCTCAATCTGCTGTTGCTGAGAGCAGAAGTCAACACATTTATTGTAGACACAGACCCCTCTCCCTGGCACTAGTCTGCTCACTCTGGCGCTGGCAGACTGGCACCAGCATGGCTGCGAAAACGCGGCCCAGGCCGCATTTTTGCGGCCATCCTGGCGCCGCTCTGCCAGCGCCAGGGGTCATGCTCCCCACTCTGTCCCTCATACTCTTGTGCCTATAATACTTCCCTGGACTTTCAAAGAAGGAAATATCCAAAGAATAAGAGTTCTTTTTAGTTGGTTGTTGTATTTTTCTTTGCTTTCTTGTATTCCTTCTTTGTTTCTTATATTAGGTTAGCCTTAGAGTGAGAGAGAGAGTGTGTGTGAAGCTTGTATCTTGAAGGTGACAATCAAATACAAGTAAAGTTCTTCCTTTACCACATTATTTTTTTGTGTTTTTACCTTACTTTTACTTGCACTACTTTAGTATGTTTTCTCTCCTTTCATCTTCTTTTGTTTTCATCTACCATGTCTAACTAACTTTCTTATAGAATAGCTAACTGATTAGTCGACAGTTCTGCGTTATTATATCACATTTCCCTGCTGATTAATGAATAAAATATCGGTCTAAACCGTGTTTTGGTTTCTTTGCAGATAATCAAGACAAGGGGACAAAAGGATAATAAGAGCTTAATTAAAACCATTTTCGGATAATTAAATCCGGATTTCTTGGAGGTCAAGTAAGGGAGCTTCTAGAAGATGCATTAAACCTAGACCCTTGCGCACGTCAGACGAATATCCGGGCAAAAATACCAGAATCTAAGTATACCAAGAAGTACTAGAAGCGACGGAAACACGCTTGCCAAAACCAGGGACTTAATCCCTGGTTTTGCCGCGAAAATGAGGCAAATGTCGTGTTTCCGCGGCAATGTGGTGAGGCCACTCGTCGATCTTCGACGCGTAGCCCCATCTCGTCTTCTAGAAACCTCTTTTGCCTATAAATAACCCTACAGAGGCCCGAAACGCAAGCAGATTTGGAATTAGGCTAGGTTTTCTCTCTTCTAGTTATAGATTAGGATTTTCTTCTTCTTTTATTTTGTATTTTCATTTCCTTTTTAGATCTTGTAGTAGAGCAGAGAGCTTCAGAGAGAGATAGAGAGATACTGATGTAATAAATGGTGACAATTTATGTAAAGGTGCCTCCTTTCTTCTCTATTGAAATCTTCTCCATCTTCTACATGATGCTTAGCTAGATTTTCTTCTCATGGTGCCACTAACTAGCTAACCACTTACTTGATAATCCACATGAATCTAGTAGCATCTACAAAACCTTGCTCTTGCAAGAGCCATTGATGGCTCATGATGATGGGTTCTAACATCTAACTTACTAACTTGCTAACCAAGATAACTCTCTTATTTCATGCTTACTTCTAATAGTTTTGATGATCTAATATTTGTATTAGCTTGCTCTTGATGCAAGTTTGAATGTGAAGAATCATCTTATTTACCATGCTTTGTATCGTCTCTTGAAGCCAAGGACTAGTGATGGCCAAGGATCCATGTGAGGTAACTATCACTAAGAGGTTAGCATGGTTAGTGGACCAATTAGAAGTTAGTAGCCATGAGTTTTCTTTTACTTTGTTTTAAAAACCAATTCCAAAATCATTTATTATTTTTTCTATCGTTGTTTTACCATCCTCTTAGTTCATCTTTGTTTCATCTTCTTTTCTATTTTGTTTTCCAAACCACTTCTCTTTGGTTTTCACATTGACGCTTTCATCTTTTATTTTGTATTTTCATTTTCTTTTGAGATCTTGTAGTAGGGCAGAGAGATTCAGAGAGAGAAAGAGAGATATTGATGTAATAGATGGTGACAATCTATGTAAAGGTGCCTCATTTCTTCTCTATTATAATCTTCTCCATCTTCTACATGATGCTTAGTTAGATTTTCTTCTCATGGTGACTAACTACTAACCACTAACTAGCTAACCACTTACTTGATAATTCACATGAATCTAGTAGCATCTATAAGGCCTTGCTCTTGCAAGAGCCATTGATGGCTCATGATGATGGGTTCTAATATCTAACTTGCTAACTAAGCTAACTCTCTTATTTCATGCATGCTTCTAATGATTTTGATGATCTAATGTTTGTATTAGCTTGCTCTTGATGCAAGTTTGAATGTGAAGAACCATTTTATTTGCCATACTTTGTATCGCCTCTTGAAGTCAAGAACTAGTGATGGCCAAGGATCCATGTGAGGCAACTATCACTAAGAGGTTAGCATGTTAGTGGAGCAATTAATAATTAGTACCCATGAGTTTTCTTTCATAGTATTCTCCTTCTTTTTACTTTATTTTAAAAATCGATTTCAAAACTCTTCTTTTATCTTTTCATCGTTGTTTTCCCCATCTTCCTATGTTCACCTTTTTTTTCATTTTCTTTACCACAAGCTTCATCTTCTTTTCTATTTTATTTTCCAAACCACATCTCTTTTATTCTCACATTGCTTGCATCACCTTCTCCCCTATCACCTCTGAATTTTCTTTTATTTCCTTTTTCTCATTCTTTTATTAAAGAAGACTTGTTAACAACCGACGTGAATAAGAACTGTTAATGCTTCTATCGCCTCCCGTCCCTGTGGATTCGACCCGTTGAGCCCATGCTATAACTGAAGTATCGAGGGAATATTATCACGCTTACTTTTACATTTATTTTACAAAACACACATTTTCAAGTGCTCGTTCCATCCCGATCAAATTTTTGGGGCCATTGCCGGGGATGTGAATGGTTTTGAATTCACGTTTTTGTTAACATTTTCTTCTCTGTTTTGGTGTGCAGGATAATTTTTACAGGAGCTTAACATTGCAGAACAAACACTAGCTTTGCATCTCCCTGCTCTAGAAAGCAGGGGCCAGCTTCTAAGAAAAGCCGCGCAAATGCGACTTTTGTCGCGGAAACGCGACTATTTTGTGATAATTGTGTATCTTGTTGTGTTGGGCTGTGTTCATTGTAATAGCTAGTTGATTTGTACTATTACTTTCTTGCTTTGATTGCCTACACACTGCAATAATTAAAGAACTAAAATACGGTATTTGGACTCTTTTAAAACGGTTTAGACATTTGCATTTAGGCACGTGTCAATTCAATCCACTATACTGTATTTTGTTCTGTTGCTGTGATCTAGATTGAGGTGTACATATGGCATTGCATATAGCATAGGATAAACACGTGGGTGATTTATCGCTTTGTGTTATACTCTTGTCTATATTGCACACTTGCATGAATTGGACTTAAGGGAAAAACCCATACAAGATAAGGTGGGGATTTCGTCACCCTTAGCCCAAAATCACCTCCCCACTCACACATCCCAAGTCCTAATAAAAATTGATAGATTTGGTCCCTAGGGACATCTCGACTCATTAAGAGATTGACCGAGGGTGAAACTTATTTTGAATCTTACTCTTGTGAAATCGGTGTCTAAGGTTGGGGATTAAAAGATTACGCCTCGAAGATACCGCGGTTTGGCGTAATTAAGGCCCGTTGCTTACGCACGGATACCTCCCACCGTATTTTGCCCCTACCTGGCCGATTAGCTTGTGGTCGGATTCATACAACAACCTCCCCCGGGTAATCGACCTGTTAGGAGTCGTCTAGGTCTAGGCCAACCCTAGTATAGGCTTGGTTTTGATTTTCTTTCTTTTTGTTTGTTGTTTGCTTTTTCTTTTTTGTTTGTGATTATTTGTGAAATGGAATTCAATAATAACAATTTTTCAATCCTAATATGAATTCATATTTCACACCAACTCCATTTGATTCAGATAATTCCAACTTGGTCTTTTACAATATGAACCAACTAAATACACCGGGTTAGACTTATTCGAATTAATACAATCCATACCCCCAATCTTATGACTATAATTGCAAAAATAATTTTAACTCGTCACTGAGTCAATGGGGATTCACCTCCCCTGAGTCAAATTTTCCACCACCTTGTCCATAATTTTCACAATTTCCACAATCTCTGTTTCCCAATTTTGAAGAAAAATCTGAGTTCGAAAAAAATATAGAAGCCATAAAAGCCATGCTTGAGTCCCAACAAAAGAAGCTCAATTCACAAATTCTACAATATTTTCATGATTCATACTCAGTTTCACCTATTCAGAATAACCAACCGTCTACCCTGAAAACGAGTATGGAGTGCTTTCGTGAGTGAGCTTCAATTTCAAAACATATTGGACTCACAATCTTCACTATCTTTTCAAAACCAAGATTCTTATACTCCTTTTCTAGAATATTCACTTGAAGAAAAATCACATCTAGAATAGAGTATAGAAATCTTGCAGGAGTCCGCGCTATAATTTCAAAAATTTTCTTCTCAGTCTAACGATAGGTTGGAAACACAATTGAGTCCATTGGTCAACATTTATAGGAATGAAGAACCTCTCTCTTATCAACCTTTGACCAATCCAGATATCTCTAATTCTATCGATTTGACCCAGGACTCTTATTGTTTTGGAAACCAAGATCCCTACACTCTTTTTCTACAGCATCCACTTGAAGAAACATCATATCTAGAAAAAAGTATAGAAATCTTGTAGGAGTCCGCGCTACAATTTCAAAAATCTTCTGCTCAGTCTATCAATAGGTTGGAAATACAATTGAGTCAATTGGTCAACATTTACAGGAATGCGGAAACTCTCTCTTATCAATCTTTGACTAATTCAGATATCTCTAACTCTATTGATCTGACCCCGGACTCTTGTTATTCTAGAAACTAAGATTCAATTTCAGCACACCCATTTGAACTTGACCAAACTTCAAATGTTGAAAATCCCATTGACATTTTGGCAAGTTATGCTTTTCTTGAAATTGAACTTGAGCATGATATGATCCTAAACCTCAACTTGGTAATTCAATTTCACTGCCTGATTCCATAATGACTGAGGTGTTTTTACCTAATTTCAGGCTTTTTCCCGAGTCAACATTGGATCCTGTGTCAATCCATCGTGAAATTGAATTACCAATCTTTTATGATCAATAAATTGAACTTGACCAATTTGTTGGCCCAAAGGCCCATCACTCTAGTTTTGATGATACAAAGGCCCATCACTCTAGTTTTGATGATGATCAACTCATGTAGTTGTAGTACTAATGATCTTGTGTTTAATTAGTCTCAGATTTGTGATCAAGATCTTAGTAGGTGTTTAGCTTCAACAAAGGATTTAAAGTCAAGTTTTGGAGCTAACACGGTTTGATTCAAGAGCCTATGCATCAAGACCACATCATGTACTCAAGAGGAGTCTATCTCTGTGGATCAAGTTTGAACCAAGTCAAGAAGGAGAAGAAGACTTCAAGTGAAGACTTCAAGAGAAGACTTGAGTCTAGGTTTGTTTTTGTTAAGATTTTATTTTTAGATAAAATGTAAAGGATAAAATAGTTGGTGGATTGCTCAAGTATACCATATACACTCACACACAAGATTTAGATGAGTTTTCATAAAAGAATTTTGATTTTGGTAAAATACAAAAGTGTTTTCATTTTGGGAAAATACCAGTTTGGTTTTTGGTATTCAAAGTATACATATCTTTAACCAAAACCTTTTTAGCGCTTATTGTCAAAAACAAGATATTTCATCATTTATGTGTAGTGGATCATATCCATACACTCTATGCTTTAAAAGTGTTTAAAATATCTTGTTTTTTGTATTTGGAGAAGTTTTGGAAAAACCAATTTGGAAAAATACGGTTTTTGTTTCAAGTCAAAATTTCTAAGTTACAAAAATAGTTCAAAATGTTTGTAACATGTCTTGATTTTACTCAAACATGTTTGTATATCAAAGTATAATACTGAAACTATTTTTTTAGATTTTTAGAGATTTTATGGGATTTTATTTAAGACAAAAAGCCAAGTTTAAATCCCTAAAATGTCCTGTTCTGGCTTCTGCCGTCGACCGGGCCGGTCGACCGAGCTAGGAGTCGCTCGACCGAGTCGGTCGACCGTCGTGCACAAACGTGCACGCCAAGTTTGGCTGGAGGGCCGGTCGACCGACCCGGTCGACCGCCAGAGAGCTTCTGCTCTCTGGAAAGCCCCGGTCGACCGGGCGGTCGACCGGCAGAGAGCTCTGCTCTCTGTATCCAGGCCACGGTCAACTGGGCCAGTCGATCGCTTGCGCAATGGTCAGAAATATGACCGTTGGCGGTCGACCGGGCCGGTCGACCGACAGCAGTCTGGACTGCTGACTGGACCCCAACGGCTAGTTTTCTCTGGCCTATAAAATGGGGGTTTCTTGGACTGTTTTAAGTTTGATTTGAGGAGAGTTTTTAAACCTAGTTTTTTCCATCTATTTCAGAGTTTTCTCCACTAGTTTGATAGCAAATATTTCCAATTAAAAAGGGAAGTTTATCAAGAGTGTTTTTAAAGTGATTTCTTGTGTTTTCCTCCACACATTCCATCCTAGTTTGCTCACACAAATACTTGAGCTATCCATTGCTATATCTACCTATAGGATCTTTTTGTGAGAGAATTTTAGGTGATCAGAGTGTTGTGATCACCAAAGTTCTACTTTGTACTTTGAGGAGGCGGACTTGCGGGTTCGCGGTGTTTCGAGTTCTTGTGTGAACTCTTTGTAGAGGTGCGGCCTCGGCAAGCTAGTGGGCTTGCGGTGTGTTGTTCTTGCGGGAACAAGAGAGGGACTAGAGAGTCCAAAGAGCTTGTAGGTGTTGCGGCACTAAGTGATCCGGTGGGATCGATTTTACTGGAAATCCTTCATAGTGTTGAAGGCGGGGACGTAGAGCAAGTGTGCTCGAACCTCGAAACAAATCTCCCGTGTTTGTGATTGCTCTCTCTCTATCTCTTACTTGTTTATATCTTGCATGCTTATATTGCTTTCATCTTTATATGCTTGATATATATTTGTGCTCATATTGTTATATGCTTGGGGATTGTTTGCTAACACTTGTATTCAACAAAGAGAGCCAACGCGGCACCTCAACTCTTATTTAGAGAAATCTTGAGGAGCTAGTCCAGAGCCCTTCACGGGGAATTCAGCTACACTCTTGTGTTATACTTAGTGTTTAGTTTAAGAAGTTTTAGTTTCCATTAATAGTTTTAATTCCGCATTAATTGACCATTAGATTAGCTATTCACCTATTCACCCCCCTCTAGGTGATTACAATTGGTATCAGAGCCAAGTGCTCTTGATTTGGGTCTTACAACCTAAAGTTAAAGATCCTCTTTTATAGCTAATCACAATATTTGTACACACACATGGATTTCATGTCACCTCCTACTTTTGACATTCTTAACATCCAAACTTAGAAGGTTAAGATGTCTATGTTCCTCAAAGGCCTAGGCATTCATGTTTATCTTGCTACTATTAAAGATTCATATGTTAATAATAGCAAGTATA